>JACEVL010000505.1:97500-295219 GCA_020284085.1 Aporrectodea caliginosa
GCGCAGATTCTGTAGAGTTGATCCAAGTTGCCTTCGACGGGTTGCCACTCCGTCTTCCGATTGATCGATCGTCTCTTCACGATGTTTTCATTCATCAGTTGTGATTTTTTTTGTTAAATTGGCAAGTCAAAAGTTTTGCTTTCCTTAAAACCTCTTGGTGCTGTTCAGGCAACGTATATTTCATAGTCTGTCATTCATTTACCTCTGAGAAACATTTAATGGTTATCTACACCTCGTCCCAATCACATCAACCAGCCCACCTTCTTCAGTTAGTTACAATACAACCACTCCACTCAATCCGCTCGTTTTACGGTCTCACACTGTCTTCTGAATCACGTCTCTAATCTCGTCCTTAAAATTTGACAAGCGATTCATAGTAAAACCAACTCTCCTGAATGACGTCAGCAGATTCCTGTATCTTCTCGGCCATAATTAACGACGACCCTGCTCATATACTACATGAACTATTAACCCCGATAAAACCAGCTATACATGTATACTCTTTGCCTCCTTGTGCCAATGACAGAGTTATGCCCGCTGCTGACAGTTTGGCCTGTAGAATATTTATTATTGGGATGCTTTACTCTTGACCAAACCACTGTACACTGCACAGTTTGAAAAACACTACCAATTAAAATGTAACATTGTAGAATATAAACCAAAATGCGGTTAGCAATTGGTGAAATAAAGATATACTTACTTACTCACTTACTATTCTGACTCATTCTATAAGCTCACCTGCTCTGCACCTCTTGCAATCTCTGCACAGGTCTTTAAATCAGCTGCATAGGGTGACCTAGTTGGTCCTCCAACCAGAACTTCGCTGTGGTCTGTTAAACTTTCTGAATAGGTTGCACCTTATGACAAGAAGCCCTAGGATTTTGTGTACTTCTATGAGTAAGCCCTACGTTTCAAAGAAAAATATAACACTAGAAGATTGGACACATCTTTCTAGCATTTGGTACCTTGTATATGCTTATCGGACTATTTTTACTTAGTTAAATGAACATAATGCCTAATTGCGAAAGTTCAGATGCTGAATATTTTAGGACGACCTAGAGTCTGGTGAGATTGCAGGAAAATCAAGTGAAACAAAGAAAACTACAAAGATAAGAGGAACAAATTTGTCTCTTGATGTCAAAAGTAAACAAAGATGTCATCGGTTCTTGCACTGTTACGATTATATCTGTTACGATTTTTAAAATATCGGAGGTCGAGCGCAACCGGTTGTTTCAAGTATTCAAGTCGATGTCACTGCTAAGTTTAAACTGTTAACCCTGGATGGGAGTTAGTTGGTTGGAATCACTTGCCTACGTAGGATCATTGATGAAGATCTCCACTTACATATAAAAGTTTAGCTGCATCTACGCATAAAAACCATCATCAATGCACACGTCCATTATAATATAATACGGTGGCCGATTGATTTGACGCTATTTATGTACGGTACGAGGAATAGCCTCAGCACGATGTCTGGAGATGCACGCTAGACCTCCTACCTATTTCAGCGCATATCTGTAATGACCCAGCGGTTCAATGAGGTGGCTTTCCGCGGTACTTTTGTCACACTGGACCTTATAAGCGACAAATAGGTGCCGTTCCAGACGAATTTTACTGTTTTTAATTAATGTTGAAGTCCCTGAGGGATCATGTGCACCTCGGGGCATAAAATAAATAAATAAATAATAATAATAAATAATAATAAATAATAATAATAATAAATAATAATAATACTTGATCATGCTGATGATGACAACAAATTGTATTGTATTGTATTGTATTGTATTTGAACACTTGCTATAGGGCCCCTACCAGATTTCCCATTCAGAGGCGCTCCCGACTACTGCGCGGACGCTGAATCGGAGTTTCACGCCGAAGCGCATGAGCAATTGCGAGTGAAGGACTTGCCCAGGGTCCCTACGCGGCGACTTTGAGGTGGATTCGAACCCTCAACCCTTCAGCTGCAAGGCACCGAACATACCCCTAAACCACCGCGCCCCAGTTGTATTGTGATGTTTTGTATTGTGTGTTGTATTGTACTCCACGTTTATAATGCGACCGAGCCACCCGCAGTAAAAATCCGAGAAATTAATCTCTGATAAACCGACCGCCCCGGAATCGAACCCGGGGCGATGATCGTGCTGATGCTATCTTGTTTATTCCCTCTAGTTGCAACAATGGACGACAGCGTGTCCGAATTCATCTTCCGTACATGTCGAATGCTTCCAAAGTTCAACAATGACGTTTTTCAATCCATACATGCACAGGCTTCCATCCATTTGAAAGCGTATCAAATTTTATGTGGCAGCTCGGCTGAGTTCTTCATTCAACCAAAACGTAAATGCATCGACGACATTGATATGTTTACGATAAAATCATACGCACTAGCTCTAACAGACGGAAATCCAATATTGCCATATGATTTCCGTCATAGTGCTGATGCAATAGAATGTTTCTTGATGGAACCATATCTTGATTATCCAGCATTTGTGCGACTTCACCTTTTGGGAGAAATAAAGTATAACTGCCAAGGCAACTCCTTTAAATTTATTCGTGTTAACGTCCCAACAATTGTAAGAGCAACCAAAATGAATGAAATTGTCACAGATGAAAACGCTGAAGGATCGTGTATTGCTGGCCCTGCGACTAGGGAGAGGCTTTTCAGTTCACTTTCATGTGATGTCGTTGACACCATTTGGTGCCCACAGTGGCCAAACGAAGCAAAAACCTGGCCTCAACGACAAAGAAAGTATGGATGGCCGACGACTGCCATTATTCACGAGGTAGTGCAAAATGGTTGTCATATTGTGCTTGCAAAACATCCTGCATGCAGAAATGATGTACACCAGTTCAGGCTGTCATTTTCAGTTGCGGAAGTCATTTTACTTCAGAGTTGGACTCCAGTTCAGCAGATTGTTTATCATATGCTCAGATTCTTTGCCAAGAGAGAACTAATAAAAAAAGATTGTTCAAAGGCAGATGAGGTTCTCTGTACATACCATTTGAAAACACTGATGCTGTGGTCTTGTGAAAAGATGTCACAAAAATGGTGGAATTCCTTATCTCTTATTAAAATATGCTGCAATTTATTTGTAAAACTTTCAAAATGGCTAAAGGAGATTAGATGTCAAAACTATTTTATTCCTCATGCAAATTTGTTTCACGAACACTTTAACCGAAAGATCGTTGATGAAACTGCAAAGAAATTGATATTTTATTGTGATTCCGACATTCTGAGCCTTTGGTTTGTGGAGCATTATATGCAGCCAAGTTATATTGATGTACTTGATGGAAAGTACACTCCTGATCTCTCTAACTGTGTCCATGAGCATATGTTGCACACCTGTGAAGCCATGAAGGCAGATACACCAAAAGCTATCGACTTCTATGTTTCGGTAATGTTTATGAAGATCAGATATGTACATGACACAGTAAAGAAAGGATTCGATTTAGAATGTCTCGACTTTCGCAAATATACTTTTAGAACTGGTTTATTGTTTAAGGATGAATTCAATTTTCGGTCATCCTTAGAGATTGAATCATGCTATTGGCTCTATGGAATGACGTTGCGTGTATTACACGCTGCTCGTCTATTAGAGTGTAAAGAAATGCACTGGAGTAGCGAATGGTTTGCTGAGGCAATCAGACAGATTTTTATTAAACCAATTTTATTTAGATCCAAGCACCACAACCTACCAAGACTATTAAACATTGATGTTAATACAAGTCAATGGTATTTCATAAAAGCTCAGGATCTGATGGAAAATCTGACTGGATCAACTGATGTTCTACAATTTCTAGCTGTGTCTGAAATATCAAAGGGACTTCTCAGGAAGGCTTTGGAATGTCCTGATTCTAAAAGAAACACTATCACCAGGGCGACTGTGGCCTACATGGCGGCTCTTCATTTTGCCATATCAGAATATCAAATTGTTAAGGACCTTTGCTCCAGAGTGATCATGAATCAGAAGCCTGAGAAAGAGGTTTCGGAAACATTAAATGCAGGCTGTTTGTTGTATATTGAAGACATTGCAGAGATGATTGGATTTTATTTGATTCTCCAGAAGACAAAGGACTCTTCTTTGCATTATACTAGAAGGCAGTTCTTTCTAGATCTGCGTCTTACACCTGAGGTGTTTGCTCAGCATTTAACAATTTTGTCAATTGAAAGAACAGCTAAGGCTGTTGGACTGAATAACATTTTACAAACTCCAGCATATCCGTTGGATGCAATTTTAATGGCTATTACAAGTCGGAAGTCCTCAAAAATATCGAAGAAAAGAAAGAATGTTTTAAGCGTTTATCAAAGAACCGATCCAATTAATAATTTAGAAGCGCCATTTGAAAGATGCTTGCCAACTGAAAACGATATTATTCAACTGCTCATGAAAGTTTCCTTACAAAATATGACAGCATTCTACAATGCGATCTGCAAAGACTTTGACATTCACTGCAGTACAGTTGACTGTTACCATGCTGCGTATCTATACAAGTCCTGTAAATACCTTGAGGTTTTGCCCTTGTGTGAGGAAATTCTCGATAAGCCTGAACTACGGAGCAATTTGAAGGAACTTACATTTGCAAATGTTGTGGTAGTGCCACCACTTGATTTACATTTTGACATCGATGTTCAATGTTTGCTTGGATTTCACACACTTGCTTACTATTTATCGTCTTCAAATGACTATTTTAGGAAAGCAGAAGTCAGTGAAGAGTCGACGTTCCGGCGGTATTTCACCCAACGGATTAACTCTGAGAAGCAAATACTTGCAATTTTTCTTCCGGAACGTTACTTTTTAAAATGTCATTATTTTCTTGGAAGACATTTTCTGGCAAGATATTTGAAAGTGAGATGTCTGATGGACTGTAATCATTCACTCTCACAAGTAGTGTTCGAATTTAAGAAACTTAAGGCCAATCTTCCTTTTGAACACATCATTCGCTGTTTTCTTGAACATAAACTGTGGCAATTTCAGAATGGTATCGATACAAAATACTGCTCAGGCTAAAGTAAGATTTAATGGCGACAAAGCATAAATTCATTCATTCATTCATTCATAAATCTATATAGCGCCTCTTCCAGAGGACTACTCAACTCCAGCACGGCCAAAAAGTACAGTTTAGAGCTTAATAAAGAAAGCTTGAGTAAAAGTCCCAGGGAGCAGGCGCATCTCCTGGGGAGCCCGTTCCAGACCACTGGGCCCACCACGATAAAAGGCTCGATTCTGCATAGTTGCAGTTTGTGCAAATGGGACTAAGAGCACCCCCTTCTCTGCAGAGCGGAGGGGGCGGCGACCTTGAATACCCGAGGGGCAGCAAAGCTCCCGCAGGTAGACTGGGGCTAAACCCAACTGACATCGTCGTACCAAGGCAGCAATCCTATACTCAATGCGCTGCCTTGTAGGGAGCCAGCGTAAAGTCTCCTGCATATAGCTGGAGACATGACCAAATTTGGGGATTTGCCCAATAAGACGCGCTGCAGAGCGCAAGACTCGGTCCAGGCACACAAGTCGATTTAGAGGAAGGCCAAAGTAGAGTGACGAGCAGTAGTCAAGGCGGGATGTAATAAAAGAATGCACTAGGGTGGTGATGGCACTAGGGGTAAGAGAACGGGCAATGGTGCAAAGCTGGCGCAGCTGGTAGTAGCAGTCCCGTGGAAGGCGGTGAATGTGTGGAGCAAGAGTTAGCTCCTGGTCCAACTGGACACCAAGGTCGCGGACTGTAGTGGAGAAAGTATAACCATGGACCACACAAATGGAACGGTCATGCAAGAAAGAGGTTATCCATTCAAGAATGTTCCCAGTCAGACCAAATGAAACACACAATCGCTCTAATAAGATCCCATGGTCTACAGTGTCAAATGCGGCGCTGACGTCGAATAGGGCCAGCAAGGTGACCTGGGCCCGGTCAATCGCCCCGTAGACGTCGGAGAGTAGTCGAAGCAGGAGCGTCTCAGTTGAATGATGCTTTCTGAAGCCAAATTGACATGGCGTAAGGAGTTTGTTCTCTTCTAAGTAGGCGACGAGCTGCGCTGCAACGACTTTTTCGATGGTTTTCGAGAGGAAGGTGACGTTGGCAATCGGTCTGTAATTAACTGGGTCAGCTGGATCCAGTCCGTCACTCTTCAGGACAGGGATCAGGATGGATCTCTTCTGGGTTGGAGGCAGGATGCCTTCCTGAAGAGATCGATTGCAGAGGGTTGTGAGAAGCGGGAGAAGAATGTCCACGAATTCCTGGAGTAGGAAGGTGGGGAGAGGATCCAATTCACAAGACTTGGGGGGCGAAGAGAGGATAATGCGGCGCAGTTCTTCACTGTTGACCGCATTCAATGTAGACATGCGACAGTCGGTCGGAGGATGTTGAGGGGGTGGAGAGCTGGAAGTTGCTTGTCGGATATCTCGGATCTTTGCATTGAACGATGCCAGGAAGTCATCCGCCGTGAAGGATGAAGCGTCCAGAGGGCGGTCGGGGCGACAGCGGCCAAGGAGCGCGTTGAAGGTGGCCCACAGTCGCTTGGGTTCTCCGGCGTGAGAAGCTATCTTGGCCTTCCAATATGTCCGTTCCTTTTCACGATACTTCCGGTGCATGCTGCGAACAGACTGTACCCAAGCAGAACGGTCTGATGGAAGCTTGGTTCTTCTGTACCGCCTTTGATGCCGACGAGCCTCACGCCTCAAGGAGTGGCACTCGTTGTCGAACCACGGTGATAATTTAAAAAAATTAAGCGTCATTTTTTGCTTAACAAAATTAGCGGATTTTGAAAATGTATCGCGTATAATAACTGGTTTTATCAAATCAATCAATCAAAACTCTTTTATTGAAGCCAAATCAAAACACATAACATTTCAACATAAAATATCAGGATTGGCCGCAAGAGGAGTCTCAAAATGGATCAAGAAGATCCCGCTAACTAGGGACACCTAGAACAATATTTCAGAAATATGAATTAGCTAAATCCTTGATAAACAGTGCAACATCAAGTTTCGTACAGCAATGCAAGCAGTATAGTACATATTATACAGTAAATGATTAACTCGATTCAAAACATTATGAAAATATGAAAAAACGAAAACCTAAACTAACAGTGAAAAAGACTATCCGGCAGGGTAGGTTATAGCTAATTTCCATTTATCAGGTAGGCATGCAGCATTTTTTAAAGTGCCGTAGGTGGAGGGCACAACGTATGTGAGAGGGAAGCATGTTCCAGGTTGTGGAGCCAACAGATTTTATGGAAAATAAGCGAGTATTAGTGTGTGCGTATATGGGGCGATAAGAGTTAATGTTTCTGGTGTAGTGAGTATGAACGTCGGATCCTAGATGAAAAATTCCATAAAACATGCTGGAAGTAAACCATGTTCATAGCCGTACATAAATAGGCCAATCTGTAATGTTCGAATCTGCTCTAGTTTAAGTAGCTAAGTCATTAAATAGTGGTCCAGAATGAACGCACCTTGGAACTCCCACAATAATACGAACTGCACGTTTTTGCAATAGAATTAATCTCCGTAGTCTAGAGTCATAAGTAGATGCCCATACCATATTACAATAAGTAAGATAGGGGTACACCAACGAGTAATATAATTTTAGGCGTATGCAGGAAGGCAATACTGCCCTGCCATGGCAAAAGGAAGCAAGTCACAGATGTTAGCTTCTGGGAAAAAAGCGAAAAACAACTCAGGTCTGAACATAGGTCTGAATTTACGCGTACAATTCGTTGATGCATACGCATGGACATGCTTCTTTTTGCCTTGGAATTTTCCAGTACTACATGGACATGCTTCTTTCTGCCTCTGCTTTTCCGTCAGAACTACGTGCAATAATAACTATTTATATAGACGATTGTGTTGGACTTGCTTCTTGAACCAAAATGATACCGATATGTAATAATTATTTTAACCTTAAACTGGACTTGCTTCCTTTTGTCATAGCAGGGCAGAATAAGTATGCAATTCGAGTTAGAATACCAATGTGTTTAGCAATTGTGTCAGAAATAGTTTTTCTATGTTCCTTCCAGGTCAAATGTTGCTCCACGTGAACACCTAAAAATAGGACTATTATCTATACTCTTACTTTCAAATATTCTGCAGTGTGAAGGCTTTCTTTATGTTGTATTTAGACCCAGATCCAAGTGATAGCCACCATGTTATCTAAAACGTTAGGTAAAAGATCGAGCACTCGTCCACTTATATCAAGAATTGTGCGAGAGGAGCACTGTAACCTTGAGCAGGTACTTGGCGTAAAGGAGCTCATGCCTTTAAATATGAAATCTTTAACACTCACATAATAATACTAGAGCTATGCTGCCCTACAGTGGTTTGGGTTTGCTTCAATCAGACAATAAAAATTTATATAGCGCCCTTCCAACTCAAAAATATTCCTGATTAGGGTCAAGCGGAAGAAAGTAGTTTATTGAAAGAGAGCAGCTTATTGGAAGGGCTAACATACAAAGGGTTATGTGACTTATTCTATAACAAGTTTCACGACCCAAATTTACTTGTAGGCTCGCTCCCTGTTATCTAAATGCGTTAACGTTTGCACTGCACAAATAGTATCCTGTACATGAGATGTTTATAACAGTCACATAGTGACCCACAAAGACTATAGATTTTTCAAAAATTGACATAAATAATATAAAATATAATTTCCCAGTTTATAAAATTTATAAACTGTGAAATTATATTTTATATTAAATATTTAATATTGGGGTCTCTCTTAAAGAATTCCTACCCTGACTCATCTGATCCTGCGTCTTGCGATCTTTTTAGACGTAAACGAAGCCCGCCACAGCAGTTCTTTTACCTCCTCTCCCTCTCTGACTCTGTCTCTGTCTCTCTTTCTATCTGGCAACCTAATTTAAATCTGAAGTTTAGCCTTGGACAACTCCTCTGACTCGACGCAACGCTCGTTGATAAACCGGTGCTAGCGCTTGTCCGACGTTGCGTGTAATTGTAGGCTACGCGCAGCCACAAATGAGTGTAGCCTACATAGAATTGTTGCATTTGACTTCTAGTCTCGTTGCAAGAGTCACTCAGGGAAGTACACTTCGACACATATTAGCCTACAGTAAGAACAACTTCTACTTAAAAGAGCACGCAAAAGTCGCATGATAACTGTCATCAATAACTCCGACAAGAACTTCATTTCTTTCCTGCAGTCCCGATAGCACCACTCTTCCTTTGGACTCTAGCCCGGTCCATTATCGGTCACAGGAATAGCACCCAGGTTGGCGTGCACTCCTAGGAGTCTATTTGCCTGTTTTGCAAATGCTCAAGGTAAAAGCCGCCGATTAGCAGCTACTGTCCCTCTGCATTCACATATATAGCCTAGGCTAACATACATTGTCTCGATTCGAACTGTCAAAGCATTGATGCAATGGTATGTATGGCCTAGAAAGACAATCATGCAATTAACAGATGCTTCAACAACAATAGTTCTGGAACAGAAAAGTAACAACGAGAATTATTAGAGAAATCCTAATACAGACGATGATTCCAACGATGATTATTCTGTCGATTATTCAATTGCGTTTAATGGCGACTGAAGTGGTCGACTACCTCCGCTGGGTCAGAAGTAGTACTACGCATGCACCGTTGGTCAACAAAGACAGATGGACGGAGTGAAAGACAGCTGATCCGGACGACAGAAAGGAAAGATAAACCTCAGCAATATTGATGTAAATGTTAAAAACCAAATTATTATGTGTTTGCGTTGATATAATATTTATGGATGTTAATATCTTGAAATTAAGAATTTTTTACTACCTACCCTGACTTGCTTCGGCAGTAATTTCTTGTTCCAATAAAAAGGATAGGCCTACTGGTTTAAATAAATTAACAAATTACAACATCTTGTCACTACTCGTGATGATAATATTAATTAATTCAAATTTGTTAGTAGGCTAATAACTCTTAATCATCATATATTCGTTTAATGTGTTAACAACAGACATAACGCTGTAGGTGTACATTGAGAAAAAAAAATACATATAGATATAATAGTATGAAGTAATAATAGCTTAGTAAGAGTTCAGGAATAACATACGAGATATAAAATTTCGTGAGTCCTTATCAGGAAGGTTAAAGTTATGTGGTCTGACCCTAAGAAAATAGGGCGTAAAATGTTGGTTAGGAAAAAGGCATCTGAGTGAATGATTCTCATTTAAGAGAACGGCTTTAAACAGTGAAGTGTCTGCTTTATTAGCAAGAACATTCGTAGAAGGTGAATCTGACTGAATAAAACCAGAGCGTTTTAATCTATTATTCAGACGTTCTATGCGAGATTTGTCCTTTTCGCTCGCCAGACCCCACCAGGCGGGGGAAGCGTACATTGTTCTGGCTATAATGGTTGCGCGGGTGATAAGTTGTAGAGAGTCTGCAGATGCACCATGGTTTTTGAGTGTTTTAAGGGCGAAGATGGAAGCAGAGCCACTTTTGACGACTTTGTTGATGTGTTCAGTGACTGAAAGTTTTTCATCGATGGTGACGCCTAGTGCTTTTATTGAGGTAGAGCGAGGAATACCAGTGATTGAGGGTTTGTTGGAGAGTGAAGACTGGCTGTGTTTGATAACTACCATTTCACGGGTTTTGGAAGAGTTTATTTTTAGGTTCTTTTCCTCTGACCAGTTGTGGATATGTTGAAGTTCTGTTTCTGCGGTGTGAAGGATAATACTGGATTGCTGAGGGAGCTTTTCCAGAGTTCACTTCATCAACTAAAATTTATATAAACTTTATAGGGACTTGAACATTTCTTGCAGTTTTCACATCATGCAGTCACATATTGGAACTAAAATTTCTGTCTGTCGGGAGAAACAATGTAAAGTTGTCCAATCGTGATCTATAATTTGTTATTAATTTAAAATTCAGTAGGCTATGACGTCGACGTCTGTTTTGACCATTGACGTCAATCTTCTGTTGCCCTATATCTTATTTGATTACCATAAGGAAATATTCCAGAGATCGCAGACGATGATGTTCACTGGATGAATAGCGATTGATTGATTGATTAGCTGCTGTTTAGCGACACTGTAACATAACAAAGCTTAAGGAGGAGGATCCAGCGTTTGACGAAATCTTTTGGCAAGATTGATGGATGGATACAGAGTTTAACTACAGCTTCTTACAACAAAGGCCGTTGCCGTCGACAGAAATTACTTTGGCATATAATATTTCAGCTAATACATGGCAAGACTGAACGAAAACCTGGATTATAAATACTGTCCAGAAGCAATGATCTAAGGGTGTCGTAAAGTGGTCTAATCGAATATGATCTGATCTGATCTAATCTAATCTGATATATGATAGACTAATCTCCTCTAAGTTTATCTCTCCGTCGGCCGGACTGTCTATGTAGGCCTATACCCTGACGCCTTGTGGCGTGCGGTTTGCCACTTGGAACGTTCGTTCGTTGCGCAGCAAGTATTTGGCAGTGGCAGACACTGTATTATCGAATAAAACTGATCTTCTTGTAATCACAGAATCATGGCACCGATCGCTGATCCGTCTACACTAGTGGACCTCTCAGTCGAGGAAGCCTTCCCAACCTACGAAGCGACTGTGACCGGCCTCATTGACCGGTTCCTCCCGTTGCGCCAGGCCAGACCAGAATGCGCCATTGCTCGACAAGGAGTGCCGCTGAAAATTCCCTTCCTCCTCAACACCCTATTACCGATTGCCGTCTGCCTACCTAAGACGTTATTACTTGCAATGAGATACGTCGCCTCATCCTCGCCTCGCTACCCAAGTCATGTGAATTCGACCCTCTCCCTACTTTCCTGCTCCAACACGTCGTGGATGTTCATTGCTGTGCAATCAGTCCATCTAGATCGGAGTCCTGCCATCATTGCAGAAAAGATCCATATTGATCACCTTACTAAGGAGCAACGGCTTAGGTCCTTCGGACCCTGCGAACGACAGACCGATTGTCAAAGTCTCGTTCCTATCTAAAATCATCGAAAAAATAGCTGCAGGTCAGCTCATCACCTAGCTAGAGAGGAACAACCTCCTTCTACACTGCTAGTCTGGATTCAGACAATTCTATTCAACTGAGACTCTCTTGCTCCGGCTTCTGTCCGACATCTCAGGGGCTTCAGGCAGATCCATGATCACCTTGATGGCCCTATGCGACATCAGCACCGCTTTTTGACACTGTAGACCACGAAATTCTTAACGGTTGCACGTTCCTCTTGGGCTGTCTGGAAATTTTCTGGAATGGTTAGGCTTCCTTTCTCCACAAATGCTCTCTTAGTGTGGTGCATGGTCCGACCAGGTATCGTTGGGTCCAGCACCGCTCGGTTTGCCCCATGGCTCCATCCTTGGTCACCCTCTATATTATTAATTTTGTACTTCTGGTTGTCTCACTGCTTGGAGATCACGGGGTCTTAGGTCAGCCCTATCCAGAATTGCAGATGACATACAGGCATACGCCGCTTGTCACCAAACGCCTCATCTGCAGTCCGAGTCCGGCTATGAGTCGGACACTGGTTGTATTGAAGACGTGGATGTCATCAAACCGTCTTCGCATTAACCCGACCAAGATTAAATTAATTTGGCTGGGCACCTGGCAACAGCTTGCCAGGCTTGACCTAGCCACCCTTGCTACTGAATTCCTGTTACATTTTCTCCATTACGCTTCGCGACCTCGGTAGGCTACTCTGTTAGACCAAGAACTTACTTTTGCTCCTCACCTCCATTGTCTCGGTCGAAATTGATTTATCCAGCTGCGCCAGCTTCGCACAGTCGCTCGCTCACTGACTCTGAGTACTGCCAAAACGTTAGTGCATTCTTTAATCTGTGATCGACGTGACTACTGTTCTTCACATTACGCTGGCCTACGGTCTAATCGGCTGGCGTGCCTTGACCGTGTGCTGCGCTTTCCGGCGCGTCTTATTGGCCGAATACCCAAATTCGGTCATGTTTCTAATTACATGCTTGCGATCACACACTGGCTCCCTATCTGCCAGCGCGTTGTGTACAGGATCGCCTCTCTGATGTGACGGTGCCAGCTGGGCCTTGCCCCAAGCTATCGTCAGGACATCTATCGACCTGTATCGGGCCCCAGTGTTGTCGCTCCCTTCGCTGGGCTGGGAAGGGGGTATTCATAGTTCAGTTTATCCCCAAAGGTGCCATGCAGATTGCAGAATCGTTCTTTCTCAGTGGTTGGCCCGACCGTCTGTAATGGGCTGCCCTTGAAATTGTGCCTGCTTCCCACAACGCTCTCTGACACGTTCTATACAAACCTAAAACTGTTCTATTTGTGTCCGTGCCGGAGTCAGGAGCACGTGCTGGAGTCAGGATCACGTGCTGGAGTCAGGACCACGTGCTGGAGTCAGAAGCACGTCCAACACCTTTCAGTAGCACGTGCTGGAGTCAGGAGCACGTGCTGGAGTCAGGAGCACGTGCTGGAGTCAGGACCACGTGCTGGAGTCAGGACCACGTGCTGGAGTCAGAAGCACGTGCTGGAGTCAGGAGCACTTGCTGGAGTCAGGACCACGTGTTGGAGTCAGGAGCACGTGCTGGAGTCAGAAGCACGTGCTGGAGTCAGGAGCACGTGCTGGAGTCAGGAGCACGTGCTGGAGTCAGGAGCACGTGCTGGAGTCAGGAGCACGTGCTGGAGTCAGGAGCACGTGCTGGAGTCAGAAGCACGTGCTGGAGTCAGGAGCACTTCTGAGTAGTTCCAAAAGAAAGAACTTTGCAGAGCGAATCTGAAGTTGTACTGCTACCTGCCGTTAGGCTGCAAGACCAGTAGGCTATAATACTTTCAGTAGCTAGCCGTAGCAAATAGCAATGGTTCAGTTTCATGATCGCCAGGCATTTATTCTTTAGAAACTATCATATTCGTTAAGTGAGTTCAAATTAACGTAAGGAGATACTAAATGTATGGTAAAGTGGTGTTTGTGTGGCTCATTCTCAGACACATTAAACCCGCGCGTCTAATAAAAGGTGTAATATGCAAGAAGAAGTAAAAAAATCCATACTTTGTGCAATTTTGGGGCGAGCAAGACGTTAGTCCATTCAGATAACATTTTTATTATCAGCGTTGGCCGAACTGCAGATTGTTTGCACATGCAAGCTCACATGATAGATAAACATAATTAAGAGATTCAGCCACTGAGCAAAGGTCGCTCTTTGAACACCATCGTTTTAAGGCCTTGATTCACTGATAAGCGAGACATTCAAATAGAGACAAAGATCGCAAACAGGTGAGACATTGTTCAGTGTGATTATGAAATAATGTTTGAAAAACCACAGGAAGTAGCTTTGATTGGCAATTACTTTGCTCGTCACATGAAAATATAAAGTTCACTAAGAGGATTTAATGGTCGACTGATGGTCAAGTTCAGAGAGAGTGCTGCCAATGCAGGACGCAGGAATCAAGAAGTAGCTGTCGTCGGCATAATATTATTTGGAAACATAATACTAAGAAGCCAACACAGGGTTTACTAGGCGACGATTGTTACCAAAAGAAACAGTCTTTAATAATTTCGAATTAATATCAACCCACAGGCAGTCTAGAGTATCGACGTCCTTTCAGTCCAACACCTTTCAAGCTCTCCTGTCCTCTGCAAACTCTCTTTATTAGCTCATCTGCCTCCACCCTCAGGTTTCTGTGGGGAACGACTTGGACCCCATTTAGTAGCTCTAGATAACCCACGACAAGCGCTCGTTAATAAGCTGACGCCATGCGCTTAGCTTTATAATAGTGCTTTGACAATTTGGAGTTTAAATTGCACTTACTTTTTGAGATTGATTAATCACTGAGCTGTACTTTTACTAGCTAATCCATTTTTTTAAATCTATGTGGAGTCATAACTGGCTGCGCCCACAAATCGCAGAGGGTTCCGCGACATCTTCGTCTACAAACTGTTCGTCTACGACACTTCGTCTACAGATACTACGTCTACCGACATTTCGTTTACAAGTGTATCTGTAATATCCATTAGGGCTAATCAACAAAGGCCCTTTTCTTATAGTTTCGCTAAAACGTACTAAATATTCTCAGGAATCCAGCTTCTAATTACTGAAAAGATTATTTTCATCAATCCAACTTGTATTGAATGGAAATTTAGTTTCAACCATCAATCCAGCTTGTTATCTAGCTTCTATTTAGGGGGAAAATTATTTCGATCAATACAGCTTCTATTTCAATATAGGAATGTTTTCATCAATTCCACTTCCATTTAGGGCAACAGTGGACTACAACTGACCAAGTGAAACAAATTAAAACACGAATGCAAGAATTACTGACCTAGTAACTGAATAACGTAACGCCTTAATGGCTTATTGTCTTCGTAACACAATGTCTCATCGGCTGAATTACGCAATGACTTTATGACTTAATGATAACTTAATGGTAGTTTTTCTTAATCAAACAAGCAATTTGTTTGTCTTCAGTCTTAACTTACGCAGGTGAAATGCACCTGAGAGATCTAATAAAAGCGCACAAGGAGCTGATCACGGATCGTCTTGATCCAGACTTTGGACTCCTTGATGACCTCCTTGCCAGAGGATCACTGACGAGGTCGGAGGTCGCCAGGGTCAAGGCCGTTCCAGACTCGTATGGAAGGAGTGGAAAACTTCTGGAGTATGTTTCCGACAAAGGCATCTACGAAAAGTTCTTGGATGCCCTCAGAAACACAGAGCAGACTCACTTGGTCAAATTCATCTTCAGCAACGGAGGTAAGTATTGATGATTGGCCTTTAAACAATGGCGCTTCTTACATTTATTGAGCACATCTCTAATCTCACACATATATTCGTTTAATATGAATCAGGTTGACAAGCCGCAACCGGTTAACAAGCCGCAACGCTCCTCCTATTTTCTTTTAAGGCGTCTCAGGATCATTCGTCGTCCTGTCTCCTCCAGGTCTAGGAAACTTCCCCTGGACATTTCCCCCGGACATTTGCCACGCCAACTCCCCAAAGGATTTCCCCAGGGTAAAGGCCCCCCGGACATTCCCCCAACAAATATCAACAAACATTACAATCACTTTGTATAGGTCACAAATAAAAAGAACAATAATAATTTTTTTAACGAATTTGCATAAACAGAAACAGCAGCATGAGTACAAACAACTGATAGGTCTTAATTTTATTTGGCTTTACACTCACTTATATTTGTCCCTGCACTACAGTGACGTTCGCACATGTAATTATTTACGCTATTTGTTAATGTTTTGTGTTTAACGTAAACAAAACCGTTTAAAATCTATGGTTTTTCCCCAACTGCTTTTAAACATTAATTTAGAAGCTGTTGTTTTACCCAATCTGTTGCTATATTAACATCATTGCGTTAAAAGTCTGTCTAGAAAACTGTCTACAGATTGAGTGAATATCCAAACTTTATTAAACATTTAACTTAAGCATCAAAGTGCGTGAGCATTAGCCTAATTATTTAACCCTCGGGCTACCAAGCTTTTTTGTGACATCGGCTACCAAAGGGGGGGGGTGGTTACAACGGCCCCTGGATTTCGTGTTTGGTTTCACATATCATAACTTGTAATATAGCAATGGATTCAGCATTCATTTCTGCACAGAATGGTATATTTAGTTGTACATTATGTGAATGCACCTCGAAATTACATCACTTTTAACAACGGAACCCATTAATTTGCGATATTTTATATTATTGCGTACATTTTGTACTTTTTGGATAAACAAATATAAGACTATGTTTGTTTTGAAACTGATCTATGTATAAAAGATACACACAATCATCCCTACACATGTTAATATAGTATAAATGTACATCCATACATATATATCCATACATAATTACATATATATCGGTTTACGTTGTAATGCTGTATTCAGCCATTTTCACACAGATTACGCGTAATATTATTTATTTTGATCACTTCCAGTATTCAAAAGACAAAGATGTAGGAGCGCCTCTGAATGGGAAATCTGGTAGGGGCGCTATAACAAGTGTTCAAATACAATACAATACAATACAATACAGTACTCAAATGAAGCCCTACATTCCCTCTAAAGAATGGTATCTTTGTTTCTTTTCCAGGAAGACAAATGAATACGCTACAGACAAAAAACTAAGGGGAGTGCTTCCATTCAGCCATTTTTCACGCATATTACGCGTATTATTATTTATTTTGATCACTTACGGTTTTCATAAGACAAAGATGTAGGTATGCAAATGAAGCCCTGCACTCCCTCTAAAGACTGGTATAATTGTGTTTCTTCTAGGAAGAATAGTCAATAAGCTATAGTGGAAAAACTAAGGGGAGAGGTATCCACCACTCTGGTGCCTCGGGTATAATTTTATCAGGTATAACTTTTGAATGGCGTGGGCTACCACCATGATGTTTACCTCAAAATGTGCGCCAATGAATCTGCTACAGCTACTCAAAATGCAGAAATTATATTCCATATGTAAAAAAATTATGCATAAAAACGTAGGGGAAGGGGGGTGTGGTAACCACCCCTCTGGTAGCCCGAGGGTTAAGTCTCAAACCATTAAACGCTTGGTTGTTTACCCAATCTGTTGATAAACATAGAAGTTGTAGACCTTTTGTGGAAATTTGGAGGAAATATCCATTTTTTAAATCCTATTGAAGCGCCCGGGAGCAAATCCAGGAGGAGGATGGCGGGGAAAAGTTCAGGGGAAATGTCCAGGGGAATTGTCCGGTTCCCGTCTCCTCCTCCATCTTTGCTACTTTAATTCATTCTTTTATAGCTTCCTGGATTGAGTACTGTAATTCCCTTCTTATTTGATGCTCCTAAGGTTCGTCTCTCTCCTCTTCTGTCGGTGCTCAACACAGCTGCTAGACTGATTTGGAATGTTTGGAATGTTTGCGCATTTGGAATGCTCCTTCCCCGGTACTCTCGCATATGTATACCTTTATGTTTGATGAATTTCTTTGGCATCCTCTCCATGCTCGCATACAGTTTTAAATCCTCACTGTGATCATCAAGGCTCAGAAGGGTCTTGCCCTGAAATATCTAGTTGACTTCATGAATATGAACTCCCCAAAAAAGATGACCACAATTTCATCTCTAGGGTTCTATATCGTACCATTCGGGATGTTAAGATTTAACTCTCAATCCTGACTATAGGCATAAACTTATAGTTTTTAACTTCATTACTTTCATTATCTCATGTAAACAAGTTGCGGTATGTCAACTTTGTATCTTAATAAACGAGATCTACTACTTCGACCTCAGTATCTGGTTGACGTAATACATCGACCTCATTCAGCTTCCTCCCACCGTCCACTTCTTTCTTCAAATAGACTTGACCTGGTTCCCCGTTCTAGGATTGCAATGGCTCAGTCTCGATTCTTTGCTTCAATTGGCCCCTCTCTTTGAAATGCGCTTTCTCCTTCTGTTTGCTCTACAATAATATATAACAGTATCTCTTCTTTCTTTGCTCTTCTCAAAACTTGCTTCTTTTCGCGTGGCCTTGCGTACTGGGAGCACTTCTGAACGGTTCACCTAACTAGAGGCGCTTTTCAAACCCTTTAATACAATATAAAACAATGACAATTATCTTAGTGATATAATTACAGCATAGGGGCCTACCCTTTTTGACATCGAGACAATACCAAATATTCCATTAATGTAATATAATTTAAAAAACTATCGAAATGATACACATCGAACGAGTGAAAATGATAATGATAATTAGGATAATAATAATATTATTATTTTTATTATTAGATTACTAATAGCCTAATAATAAAAATCTACCATAAAAGGTATACCCATCTTTTTGTTCCCTAGGCTTTCGAAACCCTTGTCCCGATTAACAACGATGGCTTGACATTTCTTTCTGTTCTGGGACAGAATATCAGCACCGCTACGGGGGGACGTCCATGAAACGACCGTTTTATTTCAACGCCTTTCACTGACGATTCAGCGTTTCAATCCTGTGACCTTTAGGGGTACCAACTTGTATCTTGACGAATAGGGCCCATTCGAGATAAATCGGTGTTTATAAATAATGTTGAAGTACCTGAGAAATCATATTTACCTCGGGTCAATAAAAAAATAATAGCAATAAAAATAATAACAACGACAACGACGATAATAATGATAATAATGATAATAATGATAATAATGAAAATAATAATAGTGTAGATGAGGCTTGTTAGTTCCAGAATGGTTTAACTCTCCAGTTAGTTTCTAAGAACCTGAGGGATTATATATATCTCCGGTAAAAAAAAAAAATAATAATAATAATAATAATAATAATAATAATAATAATAATAATAATAATAACGATATTAGTAAACATCTTTGGTTCCATTCGGCACTTCTTTCATAGCGGTAAAAGCTAATGCCTGTTCGTGTAGGTCTTATTGTGTATCTTATGCGGTTGTTTAAAAACGCTTATCTCTAAATGTGTTGCAGAACGCTGCCCTGAGTTTGGAGATGATTGGCCGCTAACAGAACGAGAAATATCCATTCTTGATACTAACCAAAGATCTTTGGTTGACCTTCTCGAGACCTGTGATCTACTTCGACTTCTCTATTCTTACAAAGTCGTTAACAATCGACAAAGAGACTTCGTGTCGTCAAAGGCAGCTTCACACGAAAAGAATGACGCATTGCTGGAAATACTGAGAAGAACTAGTCTACAAAACTACAAGAAAACGATCTATTGTCTGCATTTATCGAAACAAAGCCACCTCGCAGATGTATTGAAAGAGGGAGGAGGTAAACGCTTGAGTAGTTTTGAGACATGCAGTCACGTTCGGTTGGCCACTAGTGTCAACTGGTTGCCAGCTAGACTTGCCCAGTTTGGACTAAGAGCACATAGTTACTTACTTACTTCAACCTGAGGCGTCTTGGAGCAATTTGACGCTCTGTCTCCTCCTCTGTCCTTACCTCTTTTCCCATACTTCCCTTACCCGCTACGCTCACTAAACCGGCATGATCTGTTTGTCCCGCGAGCGAGAACTGCTATGGCTAAAACGCGAGCCTTTGCCTTCATTGGCCCTGAACTATGGAATTTGCTTCCTCCTTTGACTCGTTCCTGTTTATTAACTGGTGGGCCAAGTGCCTCTTTCCGTTGTCTCAAGACTTCTTTCTTTTCTCTGGGTCTTTCGCACTGGGAGCGCCTCTGATTGGTGTGCACTGCGAGGGGCGCTATATAAATTGATAGATACGATACGATACAATACAATATTATAGTAATTTATCTCTATATGAAGCAACGTGTCATGTGGAAATTTTGTCCTACGGGATACCTATGAGAATCTTCCCAGTGATCAATGTGAAGAACTGAAGATGCTTATCGACGCAGACTAAAAATGCGATCAAGCAGAGGAATGAGGATATTAGAATTAGATCGAATGGAAAAGGATTAGAAAAAGTAAGGGAAAGAAATGTGACCATTGAAGTCTTGCATACTTATAAGACTCCGAATATTTCGGTTAGACTAGCTTACATTTGAACCCATCAGGTATTAGTATTAATGGGAAAAGATTCGGGAGGGTAATAAGGAGAAATAATATGGCCATCGAAGTTTTGCTTACATAGGTCTCTGAATATCTCGATATGCTTACATTTGAACCTATCTTGAATTCTTTCACGAAACCTTAAGACCACTTACATGTAACACGTAGTTTTTCGATGGGCTGCTTTAAATTATACCTTAGCGAAATGCGAAATGTATATTGACCTGATAACGACTTTGTTTTGTTGCGCCAAAGCTTGTTGCCATCTGCATCAGACGAATACCATTTAAATTAATTCATTAATTCTGAGAATTTATTTAGAGCTACTTCGAAAGACTTACTCTAAGGCGCTCCTATTCCAGCCACAGTTAAGGAAGTGAGATTGTGGGACTTCTAAAATGCAGGCGAATTTAATCGCGGCCGCAATCGCAGGTCTCGTCGGAGACCATTCCAGTTGGAAGGCCACATAATCGAGAAGACCAGACGCTGTCTAATGGAAGTGAACGAAGAGTTCGACGGGGTGCTAGGTCGACAAAGATCCGACAAGTAATATGGAGCACAACAAAACAAATCTTCTTGGTTCTCTCCATCTGTATAGAATAGAATAGAATCTTCGTTTATTCATAACACATTGTCAGAACGCAATGCGATTACAAGAAGAAAAAAAAATGAAAATGTGTAGGCGTTGGCTATATTCCGTTTTAAAGTTTAGTCCAGGATATTATTGGCTATTATTTTATGTTTAAGGGTCTTAGGTTTAATAGATGTCCTTGTAAAGCAGCCTAGGAATAAAGTTTTTGGTGTCCTTAGGTGGGAGTGAGAATTGGTGAGGCCTAGGACGGAGGGTGTGGGCCTAGGACGGAGGGTGTAGGCCTAGGACGGAGGGTGTGGGCCAAACAAGTGCAGCAACTCCGTAGGGATGCACTGAGAAACAGGGAGCCAGTGAATGACATCACGCATATAGACAGAGAAAGCCGGCCGATGAGGCGAGCAGCCATTTAGCCCGAGTGGCAGACCTTCGAGTACTGCACTTCAGTGATCAATTCTACTAGTGACAAAAGCATGCACAAAATTAGCAAACGTAGCAGTACAGTAACTGTAGCATTGTTACAGAGAGAGATCGCGAGACAACTCGCGAGATCGCGAGACAACTCGAGGCTGACGAAGCTGGTAGTAGCAGATACGAGTGACTCGATTAATGTCAGATGTCATGGCTGCACGTGACATGAATTTACTGACTGTCATTCCATAAAACCCGGTGTAGGAGAGAGGGGCGCTGCCGAGACGCCATTGGTAGGAGAAAAACCCTGTAGGCTACTCATCGTTTGTTCCGATGTTTCGTTTATGGCGATGATGAGAACTCTGAATGTTAATAAGAAAGTGGTCAGCTTACAGATCTTTGGCGGAAGCGTGGTCGGAGTAGTGCATATATGGTGGTCGTTCTAGCGGTAGAGGCGATTTCACCGAGGCATATGATATGACACCGGCATCTTCTGTTTATGACACCGGCATCTTCTTCTAATTGACTTTTGGTTGGCGTCCGATTCATTTAAATCTCAAGAAGAGAAGGATCCTGGCGAAAATAGCAATTGGATGGATAGATCGTGAATTTAACGACATCCTATGACATCTTGAAGTCGCCAGAAATTATTTGACACAGTTTTTTTTAGCAATTCAGCAAAAATGTCACTTTTTCCGACACGTCAAAGTGGCCCGACAATAATACTAGAATGATCCCGCATGCTGATGCATTACCCGATATGGCTTTATTACGAGAATGTTATTCAATTGACTTTATTGCTGATCTTTCTTCTTACTTTTACCTTACTCTCTCAGATCCAAAGATGTATGTTCTATTATATATAATTATTTCTTGTAATTTTGTGATTTATTTGATTTTGTTATTTAACACTATTAGATTGTTCTTATCCGATGTACCCGCAGTGCGTTTGCAGGCGATTCAATAAAGCACGTACTTACTTACTTACTTACTTATTTAATACGCTGTGAGAAGTTGAGTGACTTCGAGGTCTAGAACTGTGTGAGAGGAAGAGATATCGTATCATATCTAATCATTTATGAAGCGATTCTCTCAGTAACACTATTCATGGGCGCTCTGAGCACGGAAACCCTGGGGGAAAAGAAACGCCTTTTAAAGAGCGAGAGACCAAGAAGCAAAACCAGTCATTAGGATAGACCTCAGTGAGGGGAAGGCCATTCCAAATGGAGGGTCAGGAGGGACCTACCACAGAAACACCCGGTGTTGGGCCATAGCAGTCCTAGTTCTAGGAACAAAGAGATCAAGCCGATCTGCAGAGCGCAAAGAGTGAGGATGCAGGGTTTCGCATATAGGCTACATCTAGTATGAAGAAAGGTCACCGCCACCAGGCACAGGAAAATCGTCGCCAACTGTCTGCGGGAGCCCAGCCAGATGAACAGAGTCTTAGAGGGGTTCAGAAGCAAACGATTTGAGGCCATCCATAATAGGAGAACATCAACAGCTCGGGACTTGCACCGGCTGTAGCGGTATGCCAACAAGATCATGAATAAACCAATGTAGGCCTACAGGTCATCGATAGTGAAGACGCTACATCAGAATTACTACAACAACAACAGCTGCAACAACAAAAACAACAAAAACCACAACAACGACTACTACCACTATCACCTCTACCACCTCTACCACTACTACTACTACTACTACTACTACCACTACTACTACCACTACTACTACCACTACTACTACCACTACCACTACTACTACTACTACTACTACTACTACTACTACTACTACTACTACTACTACTACTACTACTACTACTACTACTACTACTACTACTACTACTACTACTACTACTACTACTACTACTACTACTACTACTACTACTACTACTACTACTACTACTACTACTACTACTACTACTACTACTACTACTACTACTACTACTACTACTACTACTACTACTACTACTACTACTACTACTACTACTACTACTACTACTACTACTACTACTACTACTACTACTACTACTACTACTACTACTACTACTCTACTACTACTATCATCATTATTATTAGTGTTCTTGTTATTTTTATAATTATTATAATAATTATTGTAATTATTGTAACTATTATTATCATTACAATTATTATTAGTATTAGCATTAGTAGTGTTAGTAGTAGCAGCAATATCAGTAGTAGTAGAGTAGTTGAGTAATAGCAAAATGGTAATAATAGTTGTGGTAGTTGCAGCGATAATGGTACTAGATACCGGATGCGATAGAAGTTGCTAGTTAAAATCACAACGAATAGTTCTTATTTTAGGGGTCGTCAGAATTCGTTCAGAGTTGGAGACCGAGAGTGATGTAAACGAAGTTGAAGATGAACTCATCACGAAAATCACCGAAATGCTTGGCGATCATTCATTGGGAGATTCAGCTCGTATTTTGGAATGTACTCAACTGCGTCTAATCGCTGCCAAAAGAGGCAACAGCATCATTCTTTACTTCTTCTGCAAAACATCAGCAGATCTGGTCAATCTTCAAGAGATGCAGGCTTCCGGAAAGTTGGCGAATGTCGTCAGAGAGATGTTTAATGATATGCTCTCTCGTCCGCAAGTCATCAACTTGAGAACAATCTTATACGATGAAGATTTTTCTAAATGTGAATTTGGTTTTCATAGTGAGTACTTCTGAATAATATTCTATTTGTCATTTCGTTTTCGGGTTAGGAAATACTAAGTGAAGGCGATTTACGTTCTTGGTCATGTTCCACAAATTCTAAAATCATGATAAATCACGCTTGTTTATAAAAAATAAGCTGATTAGGTTTTTTCTTAAGTTTTTTCAATTTCTTTTACATGACTTATGATTGGCTGACTCACCTTTTCAGATATTGGTGCCAAAGGTAACTTGGAGGAAAGCTGTGCAGAAGGTGGCGGATCCTCTACTTCCTACATAGCTGTAGGTCTCACAGTCATCCTATTAAATCTTTAGCGTCTTCGATTCTTTATAGAATCCAAAAAACTGCGAAACCAACACTGGGTTCAAGATGCGACGATTGTAACCAAAAGAAATAGCCTTTAATAACCTTGAATGAATATCAACCCACGAAGTGTCCATTGCATATCCCTGCTTTACCTCTAAGAATTCTTACCCTAATCCATTCAATCCAACGTTTTCCGAGCTTTCTCGTACTCAACAAACCCTCTTTATCAGCTGCTCTACTTCCTCTCTCTGATCCTTCTGACAATCGGACTTGGATCTCCATTTGGTAACTCTGGGCAATCCATCGACAAGTGTTTGTGAATAAGCTGAATAAGCCCTGAATCAGCTGGTGCCCTCGCTTAGCTTTAGAACAGCACTTTAGAAACTTGGAGTTTACGATTACGATTACAGATTAATTGGTCTCGCTTTTTGATCGTGATTAATCTCTACGCTATTCTTCCTACTAGATATCTAATCCTTAAATCTACTTGCGCTCTTTACTGGCAGCGTTCACATATCAAAATAATTTGGCACCAATGAAATTTCCCAATCTAAGAACGCTTGGCATATCATATTGTTACTCGTGATATAATTGTATCTAAAGTATTGTATTGTATCTAAAGATTTATATAGCGCCTCTCTCAGAATAACTATTCAGAAGCGCTGTAGTGGAAACACACATTCACATAACGTACGGTAAATGAATTCATAGGTAGCTTCTCTGAACAAATGACCCCAATCCGCCATCAAATGAGATAACCTTAAGGATTTGACAGAATGACGGCCAATGATGATGGCTCATAGATTCTTGTCTTAACCATTGCGAAACTAACTGGTTGAACACACTAAAGTTCCCACGCTTCTTCATTTCTTGAATTGAATATCCAATCTCCCTCTAAGCTGACTCAGGTCCACTTTGATATGATCCAATAGCTAATGCCTTAACCATTATCTCACTTTTTAACATAAAAAAACCCCCAAAATCTAAATCTTTGATCTGTTTAAAAAGGTTTTTGGACAAGTACAGATGTCGAAAGCAGGAGATAAAGTTGAGAAGCAGCTTAGAGAAATAACAGAATGTTCAATCTGCATGAGTACATTCACCGATCCAAGAATGTTGCCATGCACTCACACATTCTGTTTTGAATGTCTGAAGCACACTGCAGAAGGATCAAAGAAGAAAGCAGGAGACAAGATGCCTTGTCCAATGTGTCGGAAAAAGTTCACCATTCCACGAGAAGGAATCATCGGTCTACAGAGAAATGTCTTCTTTGAGGCCGAGCAAGAAGTAAAACGAATTACTGCGCTGAAATGCTGCACCATACACACTCAGAAACCATTTGACTACTATTGCGCCGACTGCAAGAAAATCGTCTGCATTACTTGTTTTGTTGAAAATCACAAATTTCACGATTGCAAAGATGTCAGCGCAGTCGATGAAGAATTCCGCCAAACTATAAAAAAAGAAAGCTTGGAAGATATCGAATTACAGAGATGAAATGCTTTCAATTAGACAGCTAGCCGAGAAGAAAGAAACAGAATTTCTCAAGGAAATAACAGAAAAGGAAAAGGAAGTTCATAAAAGATATCAGGACCTTAAAGACATGCTAGCAGAAAACACAAAATCCCTTATAGATCAGTTGTCTGCGAAGAGGTCAAAACATCTAAAGGAAATGGAAATTGAAATGCAAGAAATCGACATGCACTGCACAATATTTAGAAGTTTTGAGGTTTATTGCACTGAACTAACATCAAAAGGATCGGCCAGCGACATATGCAGTTCGGTTGACGAATTAATTGGGAGAGCAGATGAATTAGAAAAAGATCACAGGGCATTTCTTGGTGGTCCACGTCGATCAGTCGAGGTTTCTTTCCAAGCGGCATATTTGAAAGATGTTCTACAAAGATTCAACAACAACATCGTGGGACAAATAGAAGGTAACTTCTGCCATATCATCGAACTATAATAATTAGACTTGGCCTGAAGTTCAATATTTTGATTGAAAATGTTACACAACTTGTAGTCCTGTGTTGAACCTCAGCTGGTTCTTTTGTAATGAATTGAAATTTTTAAATCGTAATCGTAATCGTAATCCCGGGAGTTTTACAGTGCCCAAAATTGCGAAGTCGCGGGAACTAGCTTATTCAAAGGCGCTCAGTAAAACAAAATCGATATTCAGGAAGGGTAGCTATCGGTTCCAGGTGAAGATCCAATGTAAGCAGGCACGCAGAGAGGCAGCTACGGTGGACATAGTTTGCAATCAGAGCGGCGCTGAAGGTAAGGTGAAGAGGCTAAAGGATAGGCTTTATAGAAAGGAGAGTTGTCAGTGTGCAGTGATAGTCCGTCGGTTGGAACAGATATTTGTCGTATTTTCGACAAGAATTTATTCTAGAAAGGAGGAGCAACAATGACTATGGAGCGATTTGGAAGTTTTACTAATGAAGTGATTGAAGAGCGGAGAAATATTTGGGCGGAAGAAAGGCGGATTAAGCGAAGCAGTTGGAAAGCGGTTTTGCCTATAGTTAGTATTTCTGCATGTTCTGCACCAATAAGCAATAACCAACCACAAATTGACTCTTTTAAGTAATTGTGTGTGAAGAACTTGACCGAGATCCCTACACAGTAGCTGCACCTGAGGAAGCTCAAGAAACGCTACATATATTTGCGCAACGCCGTCGAACAGACATCTCCATCACAGTGCATGGCGTAACGAAGGGTTTCATCGCCCGTGGCAAAGGTTACCGACTGTTGACTTCTTGTTGACTTTAAATCGTTCTTGTCATAGTGTGTACCACTGAAAGCTAATTTTGCGCCCCTCTTGTGTTGCGCCCGGGGCACCTGCACCCTCTGCACACCTGCAACACCTTCGTTACGCCACTGCTCCATCAAAACTTGCATTTTGCACGCTCTACTTCCCTCGATGTCATTAGACGGAATTGGAGAGTTAACGCTGTAGATCCAGATGATGTAATATAATGTAGTGCAAAGAAAATCTATAGAATTTGTTAGCACGTCAGTAGCGTCAGGTACCCCAGCTTATTTACCACTGCTACCTTGACGGACATCACCAAGAGCTGTAGTGTATTGGATCAATTTTTTTTCGGTGTGAGGACATAGTACGCAGTTTGTTTAAGTCCGTAAGAAAAGACTGACTACTAAATATTAGTAATCAATATCTTGCAATTAACAGTTGAAAGAAAAACATCCGAACAGTTCGAGGCTGGAAGGAAGGAAGGCAAGAAGGAAGGCAGGCAGAAGGCAGGCAGGAAGGCAGGAAGGCAGGAAGGCAGGCAGAATGCAGGGAGACAGGCAGGCAGGAATGCAGGCAGGAATGCAGGCACGAATGCAGGAAGGAAGGCAGGCAGAAAGGCAGGCAGGCAGCTACGGTCGATATTGTTTGGAGGTGAGGGGTAGAGGAGAAAATCAGGATAGGATTTATTAAAACGTATTGTTGTCGGTTTGGAGTGAAACAATCTTGGTGAGCCCGTAGAATTGATCGGATATTTGTCGCAATTATGGCAAGAGTTTATTCTAGAAAGACGGAGCAGCTTTGGCTATAGAGCGATTTCCAATTTTTAGAAGGCCTAATAGGGTGACGAAATGGCGGAGAAATGTTTGGGCGGAGGAAGGGCGGATTGAGCGTAGTGGTTGGAATGCGGTTTTGCCTTCATACATTATTTCCGAATTTATTAAACGCAACTAACAGTGACCAAGTTCAAATTGGGGGGCGTCCATAAAGTACGTCACGCTCCAGGGGGAGGGGAGGTTTAAGAAAGTGTGACAGTTTGTGACAGGGGGAGGGGGTCAGGCCATGTGTGACGTCACACATTTATTTTTATTTTTTATTTATAATTTATTTTTTATTTTTTAGTAGAATTTCATAGCTTCAAAAATAATTTTCAAAAATTTTCTGAAACATTTTAATTAGTTTTATGTCAAAATAGCATGAAATGCATATTTTCTGAATGTGTTTTACACGATTCCTCTCGCTAGGAGCGCTAGTAATAATGCTGTTGCGAAGCCTTGTTTATGTATTAGCCTTGCTTTCGGAAGTATTATTATTTCACTGTTCGAAAGTGTGACGTACTTTGGGGGGTCCGAGTTTTGTGACAGTTTGTGACAGGGGAGGGGGGGTAAAAATGGTCAAAAATAGCGTGACGTACTTTATGGACGGCCCCTTGATGATGTTAAGTAATTGTAGACTATGTGAAGGACCTGCTCGAGATCAATATATATGTATATATATATACGATGTAATATTATGCAGTGCATGTAATTGTAAATCTCCCGAATTTGTCAGCACGACACAAAAGTACCAGGAACACCCCAGTTAATTTACTAGTGCAACATTGATTGACATCACCAAGAGCCGTAGCCTATTGGGTCAGTATCGGTATCACACCATAATATGCAGTTTATGTAAGTCCGAAAGTAGGAGGCAAGCTGCTAAATGCCAGTGATCACTACATTTCTGTAACTGATTTAAAGAAGCTGAAACAATTATAATAAATGCTCAACTTAACTTTAGGCCTAAATTGAGAATAAAATTGATTTTACAGCTGAAACAAAACAATCTACACAGTTTGAGAACAGTGCAATTGTCGTGGGATTAGATTATGGTCAGACTATAACCAGTGACGTCGTGCAAATAAATCTCCATAGGAAAAATGATATCTCAGCACAAGAACAAATACCGACTAGAATGGCTTTCGAAGCATTCGCCGCCGTTTACTGCAACACGATGTACGTTACTGGAATAGGAGATAAAACGGATGAAATCTGGAAATTCAATTTTGTCTCTGGTTGGAAGAAATGTGCATCATTAGTTCAAGGCCGACGTAGACACAGCGCAGCGTTTATCGATGAAGTATTGTACATCTGTGGAGGATTTGTTGACTCTACAAAAACCATTCTAGACAGCGTTGAGACCTACAACGCAATCACTGACAAATGCTGCACAGTGGGAAAGCTGGCTCATGGTGTCCACAGCTCTGGTAATTGTGTTCCATTCAGTAGTTCACTCTTCATCTTCGGTGGATTAGATAAAGACGACAACGATATCAGTCACATTCACATTTACAAGACAGAGGAAAACACCTGCACTCTCCTTTCGAAACCATTGCCAAGACCTTGTTCCCGGATGCAAGCTGTACTTTGGGAGAAATCTGTCATTTTATTTGGGCCAAATACCTGCTTGATATTTGATTTTTTAACGGAGAAGTGGCAAGAACGAGAGAAGTTTAAGACTGATGTTGTTCACTTTGGGTTGGTTCTTGAAAACGAACAAGTCTTTGTGATCGGTGGAGGAACTGCTGAAACCAAAAAAGATGGCAAGCAGACATGGAAAGGCAGAGACGACGTCCGTTCTGTTCCTCTTCAGAATATCATCAAGAAGAAACATATGGAATGGAAGAATCACCTGAAATTGCCAGAACCATGCCTTGTTCATGCCTGTGCAAAAATACGACTCCCAGTCTAGCTAATAACACTGACCTACGGTTGGTTAAACTTATCATGAATGTGCATATTACCTTCAAGTGTTTAACTATGACCTATGGCTACCTTTAACCCTAGCCTAACATTATTCTCACTTACGCTAAGACAATAAGTATTCAAAAGTAATAATACACAAGCATTGTACCGTTTCGAAAAGAAACAGAACCACATTAGACAACAAAACGATGAAGGCCATGTGCAAATGGCGTTGATGATATTAACCATCAACGACACGCAACAATCGATATAATATTATATCCGTCTGTCTATGTGTCTGTGTCTGCCTGCTTGTCTGTCTGTATGTATGTATGTGTATTCCTTTTAATGTCCCTTTCTCTAATTCTCGCTCTCCGCCTGTCTGTCTGTCTGTCTGTCTGTCTGTCTGTCTGTCTCTCTCTCTCTCTCCTAAGACTCTCAATCTCTCGCTGTCCCTGTCTTTCTAACTTGCCTCATTAGATGCTGTTCATGTATGCTTTTCATCAACATGTATATCATCACGTTTAGAGTTTTCATCACGTTTAGAGTTTTCTTCATTAGCCCCATCGTCATTACTATCATTTGCATTGAAATCATTCCCACCATAATCACCTCCAACATCAGCGACATTTGCAACACCGTCGCTTACGCTATTATCGTCATCAGAATCATCATCCTCGCCGTCATCACTCTATATCTTCGGTGGAACAGATGAAAATTACCAAGCATTCAATCACGTTCAAGTGTACAACACGAAAAAAAACACCTGCACTCTCCTTTATAGACCAATGCCTCATCCTTATATGCTGATGCGAGCTGCAGTTTGGGAAACATCTGTCATTTTGGTTGGGTCCAACACTTGTTTTATATTCAATTTTGAAACGGAGACTTGGCAAGAAAGAGAAAAGTTCAAGACTGATGTTGTTCATTTTGGTTTGGTTCTTGACAATGAACGAATCTTTGTCATTGGAGGAGGAACCTATGAAGCGGAAAAAGATGGAAAAACTACCCGGAAATGCAGAGACGACATCCGTTCTGTCCCTCTTCAGAACATCAGCAAGAAGAAACCGATTGAGTGGAAGATTCACGCCATGATGCCAAAACCATCCTTTGTACAAGCTTGTGCAAAAATTGGATTCACAGTTTAGCTATTAATAGTGCCTACGTTTAAACTAAGCTTAGTAATAATTGTACGTAGTAGCTTCAAGTGTTTAACTACAACTTATGGCTGCTTTTGTCTTCACCATCTATTATCGATTATTAAAAGTTTATGTATCAGGCTGGAAGAGACTAGCTGGCTGCCCCTCGCTAGACAATGACCGGACACTGCGGACAGTGCGGCGACGGGCATCCAGTCTGGTCTGTGCCCGCTGAGCTTTGAAGTAAACCTCGGTTGGAGAGGCGCAGCTGAAAACGAGTAATGACTGTGAGAGTAACCTCTGTTTCTTTGTTGCCTTTTGATCGTTTTTATTGAAACAAACTCATGGTTAGAAAAGAATCGTAAGAACCATACAATATAGGCTGCACATTTAGACATCAGATTGTACGCTTCAATACATTCAGACCTTATTATTAATTTTGGTCATATGAGTGTGTACTTTTCTGCCATTAATTAACATGCATAAATTTATCGGATGATGTGCTATTTTATTGTATCTTAAAATTAATGATTACTAATCACTGTCCTTTTTGTCAATAAGCATTTTCTCGGACTATGGTGCATTATTTTATCGTAGGCTATCTTAGGTGTTATACCAATCATCATTATACTTTTCTTCCATAAGCACGCATACATTTCTCGTTCTATGCTGTATTATTTTACCGTATCCCAACTATATGTTTAGCAATCACTATACTTTTTCTGCTATAAACATGCATAAAAAAAATTGAATAATTTCTCGTTCTATGCTGTATTATTTTATCGTATCTGAAATGTTTATCAATCACAATATGTTTTTGGCTTACACATGCATAAATTGAATAATAGTCTCGGGCTATTGTTTATTATTTGATCGTATCATATAAATTATGTGTAGCAATCACTATACTTTTTCTGTCATAAACATGCATAAATTGAATAATTTCTTGGATTATGCTTCATTATTTGATCGTATCTAAAATGTTTATCAATCACTATACTTTTTCTGTCATAAACATGCATAAATTGAATAATTTCTTGGATTATGCTTCATTATTTGATCGTATCTAAAATGTTTATCAATCACTATACTTTTTCTGTCATAAACATGCATAAATTGAATAATTTCTCGGATTATTGTATTGTATTGTATTTAAACACTTGTTATAGCGCCCCTTCCAGATTCCCGACTACTGCGCGGGCGCTGAATCGGAGTTTCACGCCGAAGCGCAGGAGCAATTGCGAGTGAAGGACTTGCCCAGGGTCCCTACGCGGCGGCTTTGAGGTGGATTCGAACCCGCAACCCTCCAGCTGCAAGGCACCGAACATACCTCAAACCACCGCGCCCCAGTTGTATTGTGGTGTATTGTATTGCATTGGATTATGCTTTATTATTTGATCGTATCTAAAATGTTTATCAATCACTATACTTTTTCTGTCATAAACATGCATAAATTGAATAATTTCTCGGATTATGCTTCATTATTTGATCGTATCTAAAATGTTAGCCTAATCAATCACTATACTTTTTCTGTCATAAACATGCATAAATTGAATAATTGTCTCGGACTCTGGTTTATTGTTTGATTTATCATATTCGTCTATGTTGCATTATATCGTATGTTAAATGTTTACCAATCGCTATCCCTCGTCTGTGTAGTAGAGAGTGACACCGGGAGACAAACTTGCTCCATCCCCACCCGGGCCACCCCGCAACAAGTAAGTGTTCCCATCCCCGCCCCATTCCCGCATGGTTTGTCCCTCATTCCCGCCCCATCCCCGCAGGTTTTCTCCTCATTTCCACCACCATCCCCGCAGGACAACATCACATTCTTCGCAAAAGTTTACACAAATTCAAATTTAAAAAATAATTTTTTTAGCTTACAAAGCAATTTGTATTGCTTGCTGACTGCATTAGTCTTTTATTATCTTATCGACAGTTTGCGTTTACAAAGTCCTGACTATTTCTGACTAGTAGGCTTCAGGAAATAAAAAAATCCCCTTTCCAGTTCTTAAGTTCCTTACATCAACCGGATTTATTGCCGGCATATTCCCCATTACCACGGTAATACCGCGAGTGTAAACCCCATTACCGCGGTATAACCGCAATTGTTGTCCCCACTATCGCGGGATTTACCGCGGTTAGCGCGGTTTATCTGCGGGGAAATTCCCCCATGTCACTCTCTACTGTGTAGTTAGAGTGAATTAACATCCAATGAAAAAGCTGATTAAAGCTGTCATTAGTTTGGTTATTTTTATCCTTGTGTATTTAACTGTATTCACACATTTATAAAACGACTCTTGTTGGGTCAACCGCTCCCAGTAGGCTACACAAGGCCACGAGAGAAGAAATAGGTGTTGAAAAAAGCAAAGGAGGGACTACCAGCTAGAATTTGAGAGCGTGTAGATGGAGACAGGACATTCCAAAGAGAGGGACCAATTGAGGTCAAGGACGGGGACTGAACCATACCTGTTTTAGTGTGAGGAACTAGAAGTAGAAGACCACGTCTGTTTGAAGTGAGGAGTGGACGACGCAAGGAGGCTGAATGAGACTGGAGTATTAGGTCAGCTACAACTGTTGTCAGGAATCTAAGCTCTTAATCTGCGTGGCGAAACAGTTACATATTTACAGTAAATACACTAACGTGGCAAAACAGAACAGAATTAAAAACAACCATGCATTTTCCAGCACTTTAACCTTTACATTTTTATTGACGACCTTGGGGAGAGGAAATAGTATAAAGTATAACACTCTTGCCTGAAGTGGTCACGGACCCGGTTCGATTCCCTTAAGATCGCTCTTGGTTTAGCTCATGCTATCCATTCCCTAGGGGGCAGCAAAAGTACAATGAACTTGCGTCTTGCACGGGCGGAAACTTTGTTGATTAATGTCTTCTGTAATTTGTGTTCTTGTTAATTGTTTAATCGTCATAAAATGTACATGCGTTTGTCAGGCGCTTCATTAAAGAATAAATATTATTATGGCGAAGTTGGTGTCAGCAGTCACTGCTGGCACTAGTAATTATTTATGTTCTTCCCATGGTCCGTCGTAGTCATGTCATAGCAGTCATGCTACAATGTCTGTGCGGCCTTATCTTTTATGGTCTCAAAAAAAAAATATTGGCTTCATTACCCTTTACAGTCTACTAGGCTTTTCGAGAGGTTTCTGCCTAAGCCTGTCAGTGTCTGTAAGCCAGAATATAGCCAGGCCATTCAGCGATAACTGAACAGCACTGTCGCTTGCAAACAGTGCTCTATTTAGCCGACGCCATTATTTTCAAATAATAAACTGTTGAGAAGAGGACAGAGGACAGAGTGGAAGACCAGTGGCGGCGCGTGGGGGGTGCAAGGGGGTGCGGTGAACTGCGGTCGCACCGGGTGGCACTTCGAGGGGGCGGCACTTTGGCTGCTCTGGAATATTTTTTTGACCAGTCAGTTTTGATTCGTTTGCCGTGAATTTTAGCATTTGCCGATGTTTGCCGTGATTTTTCACATATACTGCAAAATCCCACTTACAAGAAACAGTAATAATGACATCACACGCCGCATGAGTCTAAATTAAGTGCAAATGCTCAAATTATTTAAGTTAAATATATTGTCTGCGACGCTGTAGTTGGGAAAAAGTCCTGGCCTTAGCCCTTAGGGTCAGAAAGCTTGGCGACTGCCTCACTGCCAAGAGAATCATGGCCTTCATGGGAACGGGAAACCTTATCTCTGTCCCTGAGTGAAAGCTACCACATGTAAAGTTGGGTGTCGAAAGATAGATTAAGTTCCATAGTAAATTCAAAGCGCGAGGAATTTTGAAGTGACATTAGCAATATATTATCTTGTCCGATATAGAAATAAGGGACGGGCAGCAAATTACTAATACATCTGTGATACTATTATATGTGTGTGCGTGTGTGTGTGTGTGTGAGAGAGAGAGAGAGACAGACAGACAGACAGAGACAGAGATAGCGACAGAGAGAGTGTGTTTATATATATAATATATAATTATATATACATGTAGATAGATTTACTTAAATGCATATTGCATTGTATTCCGTGTGTGGGCTTTTCAGAGTTTTCAGTTAATCTGGAGACCCCAGTGTAATACAGATCTCACTGATCTCAGGATTATAAGTAACTGTTATAGATAGGCCTAGATCTAAATAAAATTGATAAATAAAGCTGTCGTTTTAAAGTCACCAGCTGCAAAGTGTGACGGTAAGTACAAGTTCACACTACTCTCACTTCTGAGACTGCATTTCACATTTATAAACAAATTAAGCAATTCGCCATAGCCTAAACACCACGGTATGTGCATCATACAAATTTATTAACAGCATTATAGATGGCTAAGTTCCTGTAAATTTATTTCCTTCTACGCATAAAAATCATTTTGATAGCTGTGTAGGCTATACTTGTAATCGCATATGTAATCATAATTTTTTAGATTTCTTTAGCGACCAAGAAAGCTAAGTCACGGGAACCAGCTTATTCACAGGTGCTCAGTCAAACAAAAAAGTAGCCTATACAAAAATCTATTTGCAGAGGGTCAAGATCGAAAGGATCAGGCAGGCAGACATTCAGCTGCGGTGTTGAGGGCATGGGTGGTAGGCTATGGGTAGTGGTAATAGAATTGAAGGATTTTTATGTTCACTCACTGTTTTTGCAATTAAATGGAAAAAATGAATCAAGTCTAGGAAGTCACTATTGATTAATATTACCTTAGGAAACCCAAAAAGTAAAATACAATGTGTATACTGGTTTTGCCTTAATGGTAAACCTAATTCTAATATCATTTTAATTTTTTCCATAGTGCTCAATAAAACCACTTAAAATTAAGTCAGGCCAGGGCAGTCTTCTTTCGTAGGCAACGTTTATAATATGTCCCAATTCCCAATGGGCGGGCCCCAAAATAAAACCTGCGTATACGGCCCCATATATCCATGGGACGGGCCTGCCCACACCCACCCACCCACACATACGCACACAACACACACACACTTTCTGTCTGTCTGTCTGTGTCTCTCTCTGTGTCTGAGTCATAAAATCGTCGTTGTATGTATGTTTCCACTGGCTATGAGTCCGGGCGCCAAATACCTATAGTAGCTACTAGCTACCCCACTGGATATAATATAAAGCATAATTTATCCACCATATATCATATATGTCTGCATATTAATTTTTGGTATATGCTGTCATTGCTTGAACGTTGCACTTTTCAGGCAGGCATCATGGAAGCAGTCTTTATTAAATAAGTATAATTTATTACTTGTTTTTCGCGTAATCCACTTAAAAATAATAAAACATATTAATGATTTAAATTTATTTCAACTTTAAAGTTTCAAGAAAAATACGTAAGTTGCTAATGTCAAATTGATAAAAGTACTGTAAGTGCACAGTACACAGTGGCACTAGGCCTATAGCGGATCTGCATCATCTGCTGCTGTGCTCTATACTAGGGTACTAATGGCAACGGCTTATACTAGTTACTATCATGCACAACACAGAAAAAATTCCAACAGACTACTAGACAGATCAGCCGCCTAACCGGGGCGGGGAGGCGGGAGGGGGCGGCACACAGCTGCTTCGCACCACCTTTGAAAAATCCACTCGCCGCCACTGTGGAAGACGCTTTGCCTGTTTTTTCCCTTCAGTCCTTTCTATCACTTAATCTTTTAAAGTCACGCACTCTACAGTAACTGTAGACTCTATATTTGGGGTTTGAAATTATTTCAAACTATTTTGAAAATGTAATTAATGCCACGGGATGTCGTAGCCCTTGAAATTATTTTGAATATAGGAACGACTCGTAAGACCCACTTTACAAATCAATTATTGTTTCTTTCGCTATGATGGAGAAAACCTAAGTCAAATAACTTTGATGTTGCTAGACCTGAAAACATAAATGAAAAATTTATTAGCGTTAGCAATCCTTGCAAATAAGAACTTGAAATCGAAAGTAAAAATGCTGATGTGAAAATTTCTCGGATAATTTCCATTGACATAGCATTTTTGAGCAGGCGATGAACGATGATTAATTTAAACGACACTGTCATAGCTACAACGAATGTCAAGAGAACAGCCAAGGGTAACAAAGGAGCCGAATGGATGAGCTGACAATTTATGCAATCAACGAAATGTCAAACGTTTAAAAAAGGCAATGAAAAAGGCGTTTTAGACATAGCCAAATAGCCATGAAAAGCAATGAACAAAGTTATCTATTGGCAGAGTTCATAAGCAAGAGTTAATTATTTTTTTCAATCTCTTTAACAAGTCCACAATCCCTTATTCGACGAATAGAATCTGTTGTCTGAGGCCCCTCTGTTCGGGCATAAATTAACACAGTGCAACACGTTTACATGCCATCATAATTAATTAATTAATTAATTAATTAATTCCGATAATTTATATAGCGCCCCTTCAAGAAACCTACTCAGAGGCGCTCCCAGTCCAGCCACGGCTAAACAGATATTTATTTTAACGGCTTGTTTAGATTTTACGCAATTTCTTTAAAGTTAAAAGCTAAAACTAACTTCACTAGAGCTAATAATGTAGTCATTGCGCGATCGTCTTGTGGTTAGCGTCCTACACTGTCAACAAAATTTCATGCTTCTACAAAATCCTGAGAGATTGTATTTACCAAACAAAGGTAAATCTTTTACAGGCCCCTCCAGTCCTGCCTGGCATTTAAAAGGGTTGTGTCATTGAATATACTGGGCGTTGAGATTACCGAAAAGTTCGGTTTTCATTCATTCATTCATTCATTCAGAGCATTTATATAGCGCCCCTTCAAGAAACTACTCAGGAGCGCTCCCGGCCCAGCCACGACTAAAGAAAAAAGACTTGAGAGACTTGTAGAACCCTGTCGGATGGCTTACAAGTAAAAACGGAGCTTAAGTGGGAGGTGATTCCAGATGGAAGGGCCCACAACCGAAAAAGCACGGCGCTGCTTAATAGCCAAGCGAGCACGTGGAACAAGGAACTCACCCCTCGTCGCAGAGCGAAGCACCCGACGCGCTGCAACATCAGACACTGGGCGGCAAAGATCGCGCAAGTAAGATGGAGCGCAGCCAAGAACACAACGAGAAACCAGAGCAGCGATGCGATATGAGATCCGCTGAGACACAGGCAGCCAATGCAACACATCACGCATGTATGCAGAAACAGGAGAGAACTTAGGAAGGCGTCCAATAAGCCGAGCAGCCGAGCGTAGAACTCGATCTAGTCGCCCCAGAACCCCAAGGGGAAGGCCAGCAAGTAGTGAGGAACAGTGGTCAATTCGACTAGTAACAAAGGCATGAACAAGGACCACAACTGCATCATGAGAGAGAGAGCGAGAGACCACTCGAAGCTGACGAAGCTGATAATAACAACTCCGTGCAATTGAGTTCACATGTTGAGACAAAGTAAGCTCGGAGTCAAGAGAAAGTCCCAGATCACGAACTGTAAGGGAAAAGGTTATGTGAGGAAAGAGCAAGGTAAGTTGAGGAAAGTCGATGTGTTGTATTGTATTGTATTGTACTCCACGTTTATATTGCGACCGAGCCACCCGCAGTAAAGATCCGAGAAATTAATCTCTGATAAACCGACCGACCGGGAAGCGAACCCGGGGCGCCGACGTGACGAGCGGGCTACCAACCCACTCGGCCACTCAGGATCCTCAATGGATGGAGGCAAGATATGTGCAGTACCGTGCCAGTACGGGCAATGATTCCGGTGTTTTTTGCAATTTTGGAGGAGATACTTTTTATGTGATCTTTCCATGTCCACAAAACTCCCAGAAAATTTGTGGACTCAACTCGGGAGAGAGGAGTTCCCTTAATACTTAGCATAGGATACTGCGAGGGACAAATTTTCCTATGAGACTTAAACAAAATAGAATTCGTCTTATTTAAATTAAGAGTAAGTTTGTTGGCACAAAACCAATCAGCTGGAAGCGATAGTTCAGCGTTTACAATAAGGTATCCAGAGAGCTATGGGAGTACAATTATACATGTACAATACAATACAATTAGCCATTTATATCGCGCTTTAACAAGACAAGTCTTTCACGAAAGCGCGATTGTGCTGTGTTCTTAGTCATAGGCTAGTGTGATGAGAATGGATGAGTTTTTAGTTTTGATTTAAATTGGGTAACAGATGAACATTGACGGATTGTAGCTGGGAGACTGTTCCATTCTCTGGGTCCAGAGACAGCAAAAGCACGGTTTCCAAACTTCCTCTTGGTGCGAAGCACCGTAAAGTCTCCTCGCGTGGCCGATCTGAGTCCTCTAGGATTTGAAGCAGAGCATGGCACGACCATGGAAGTCATATATGAGGGGGAGGTTTCAGAATGGATATGATACATGAGGAGGGAGATTTTGAAAGCGTGTTCAATAGAGACATAGAGGGGGATTGGCCGGCTTGGAAGCCATGTTGAGATGGGAAAATTACATTGTTTTCAGTGATAAATTTATAGAGACGATCGTACATAATTTTTTCAAAGAATTTGGAAAAGTAGGGGAGGACAGAGATAGGCCTATAATTTGTAAAGTCATCCCTCGCATCCTGTTTGAATATTGGCACAATTTTAGCGGTTTTTAAAGCCTGAGGAAAAGTACCATGGGTGAAAGAGCAGTTTATAATATCTGCTAGTGGTTGAGCCACACTGGCTAAATGCCTAGGCCTACTAGCTATACAAGGGTCGATATCATCCACCCCTTTGCTATTATCATTATGCTATTAACGTATTATTACGAGCTTTAACGGCTGCAAAATCACTGACATCATCAAAATCGATTGTTTCAGGCGTCTCTCTTTCAATGGACAGCATTGTAACTTTTGTCAATCACGTCCCCTCAATGTGCACCTTGAATAAGTTTTAATCAGTGTTAGTTTTGAAAACTTCTCTCACACCAGCAATACTGTCACACATTGTTAAAAATATGCGTAGTGCAATGGTAGCCTAAGGATTGGCAGGTACTCCGAGCATCGCCACTTCACAGGTAGGCTACTCCGAGTGTCGCCACTTCCCAGTCTTTAGCAGTCTTCTTCGTTATTTCCACGTAACATCGAATATGATGTTGAAGACTTCGAATTTCACAATCCAGACGATCGGCGTTAAGTTCGTTATACTATTTGAGCAAGATTTGTTATTACTGCTGCTAATTATGTGATGCCGCCCCTAACGGAGGCTTAGGGTAACGATCAACGGAAGTCAAACGGACTTGACCAGAGTGACGGTTTCTTTCTTTCCCTCCTTCTTATTCTGTTTTCATTCTCTCCTACTTCTTCATTGTGTATTCAACATTCACTCTTTTTTATTTTCTACAACCCTATTTTGCGTCTCTGCACAAGTGCCCCCCCCCCCACTGCTCTCTTCAGCACGCCTCTGCGTAGCCTACATACATGGATACATCATTTTATGCATACACGCAGACATACATAAATACGCAGGTAGGCCTACATGCAAAAAGACAAAATCTGAAGTTATGGTTGAATATAAAGTATTTTAAATCAGCAGACTGGAGTTTTTCACCATTCTGTGGGCATGGAGATTTCGTGATAGCTCTGGCCAAGGTATTTCTAAATAGGCCTATCTGAAAAGAAAACCAGAAAATGGCGATAGGCCTAAGTACTGAAATTGCACTTGGGAATATTATGATGCTTTTAGACACCTCTAAGTCGACATTACCGACCTTATATATTCGGCCATAACGTTTTATTATCAATAAAACTTGCTAAATTTAAGAACTGTTCAATTAGAAGAGCTGTAATATGCCAAAAAACTAATCTTTGTCGGCGGCAACGGCCTATGTTGTCATAAGCTGCCGTTAAACTGTGGATCCAATCCAATTATCAATAAAGTAAGTCCCACGACCTACATAAAGGTAGTCGACGCGAAAGGTTCGGCAAACATTAAGATGATGTTAAAAAATAAACTAATATTGTTTTAAATGTCTAAGGTTAGACAATAGAAATCTTTTCGGAACCGAACTGCAGATATTCAGTCAAACGCTGGAATGTTAGATAAATATATAAATCTACTTATCCGGAAAATGTTCACATTCAGAAAGTCAGAAGCCCGGTTGAGTAGACTACTGTACAGAGAAGTCTCTAGAATCAACAAGGACTGAAATGTGAAACGTTTTTATACAATTTGTGTATAAATAGACGAGTCCTGAAAGGTTTTCGCTATTCGCAGTGACCTTGGGATCGGTGACTTAGGCCTATATAGTTATATTGTTAACAGTGGCGTAATGAGGGGGCAGGGGGGGCGGCCGCCCCCGGGCGCAGCACTGGGGGCGCAAAATGAGGGTTTAAGACAATTTTTTGTAAGAAAATAGACAAATTTTAGGTAAAATTTAGGTTTTTTAAGGAAAGTAGGACAGGGGGCGCAAATCAACGTAGGACAGGGGGCGCAAAATGAGGGTTACAGACGAAAAAAAAAGGTCATCCAAAATTTTTTAGACTGAAATTGGAAATTCTTGCCCCCGGGCGCCTGAACCCCTAGTTACGCCACTGATTGTTAATATGTCGGAGATTTAAATCAGCGTAGGTCAGGTCCATGGTAACTATTAAATCTTTTTCTGAATTTTACATAAAGCGATTAGTTATCGTAATCGTAAATTGATATAGAGCCAATTCAAGAGAAAGGTCTCCTTGAAAATGGATATATCGCATGACACTGACCTTTAACATTATCTTCCGCAAAGTTGTGCTTTATTGGCCTCTACAAACGCAATTTAAACAGAGAATGTAGAATGTGGCATACCTTAATGTACTCAAGATCCTCGTTTAAACAGTTAACGAATAATTCAAATTAAAACTCTGTGGCTCCCTCTGTCCGTTGCGGGCCCAACTACCTTCCTATACTAGTCAACGCAGCCGTTGTATAGCGAAGGGAGTCGAGATTTCCACTGAACTTTGTTCCAAAACATTGTAATTTTTGGCTACGCTTCGACACCTTTAAATCGCTTTTCAGGAAATTATAATTAACCAGTTTCATCTCAGTGTCAGTCAATTTTCAAAGTACAGAAAATTACTGTGATTTGATCGCCAGCTACGACAATGTGTCTATCCTCAAATGAAACAAAATGAACCTTTTCTGCCAGAAAAAATGAATAGAACCGAGCTGTTGAGGTTGCGGAGGGGCATATGAGCAATGAAGCTTCCATGGCGATCGTGAAGAGCTTTAATGGCCACTGAACAGAGCATGTATGACCATCATAAAGAGGCTTAATGACCTCGGAAAGAAACTTAATGGACAACGAAAAGAACTTAAAGTCCTCGAGTAGCCTAAATGGGAAGAAATCGATTTGAAATCAAGAAGATCAAACAGATGTCGAAGCTTTAGCCTAGCTGCCTGTCCGATAACAGAATCCCTTTCGATTGATTTTGTCTCTACTAACAACCACGAACACAGAAACCTTTGAAATAATTATACGAATGGAAACCAATGACGACCTGGAACGAATGATCTGCTATCCAGAAAATGAATAGATATACAATAAAAAAAATTTAAAAGGTCACCGGCCATAGCAACCATCGGTGGTCGCTAATGTATTGTAATGTACTAAAGTAAACCTCCAGTTTACTCCCCCTTTCAATTACCTTATCTGCTCACTCAGGGTGCGACCGTACGTTGAGTCCCATAATAAAATACGCGTATCATACGTATTTTTATCCCCGAATGTAAAATACGCGTATTATACGTAAAAATACGTTGACTTAGAAACAATTTAAGTTCAATGGTGTGCCATACGAAGGTGCAGAGCGCAACTGGAGTCTACACGGTTTCTTTCACAATAAGATGCGCTGAAGGCTCAACAGCAAAACAGTCGAGAAGACGGGAACACTCGCCTACTAGACAAAGTTACCGACGTTGATTATGATGAGGCCGTTGTTGACTGGGAGCAGCTAGAGTCAGCTAGTGACTCCGAGTCGTCAGAGTCGGACGCAAACTGAATTTGTTGATGTTTCAGAAGAATACGCGCAGTAGATACCTTACAGTAAACTTTGTTAAGTTTGTTTTTGGCAGCTATGCCTTTTAGTAACTTAGTTAATTTATGTTGCAACGTTTCGTGTTCAATTTTACAATTATAGGGCACAACGTCTTGTAACGTACGGCACGCAAAGTTTTACCGTACGCGTATTATACGTATTTTATCGTCCAAAATAAAATACGTATAATACGTACGGTCGCATCCTGTGCTCACTGATGATAAGGCTTTGTTGTGCTATAATACAGGAACAATTATAACCTACAATATAATTTTTGAACAGTTTTGTTCACGGTAATTTCTTGTTGCCGTAAGATATCGTTAAACCCTCGATACAATGTTGACTTGGTGATTCTAACCATCGGCTATTTGTCGGTTTTATATATAGCGCTCGCGACAGAGATTTGAAGGTGTCTAGTATAATTAGTGTCAGTTTAACGACACTGTGTGATAACAGAGATCATTAGCGTCGCCCTCCTCCTCCTTCATCCAGGCTTGGGACTGGATGAAGGAGGAGGGCGACGCTAATGATCTCTGTAATCACTGACCACTGAAGGTGTCTATTCGTAGTCCAAACTATTTATAGGCCTATCTTACAAATATGGTATACAGTAGGCTATAATAATTAGGGTAGAGTGGGGCAAAAGGCCCACTTTTCAGGTCAATTGTCATATCTCAAAAAGTTATTACCCTATAACTATGAAATATGTGCAGGTAGATACATCATTCATTTTGCTGTATAAAAGTACCATAATAATGTCTATCTACAGCATCAGTAATGTGTGGGGATGATTTTCTCTCGACACCCAAAAAGGGCGTCTTGCCCCGTGGGTGGGGTAAAAGGCCCACACGTGTGAGGCAAAAAGCCCATGGGTGGGCGTTTTACCCCGCACTGTGTAACTTTAGTTATAATGCTGAAAAATGAGAACACATAAGATTTAATAGACAGTCCAATAGGCCTACACATGCACTGAAAGTGACCTAAGCACAGCCGAATACGTGCAGAATGTCCCAGGCCTATTCAAAAATACAAAAACTGCGCGCCCAAGAAGAACAGTTTTGAGTTTAGTAAGGAAAGTTTCAGGCAGACTCCCAGGGTGTAGACGCAGCTCTAGTGGAAGACCATTCCAGATCATTGGGCCTGCCACAGAAAAAAGCTCGGTTCTGCATTGTTGCAGTACGAGCAAAAGGAACCATAAGAACTCCTTTTTCTGCGGAGCGTAGGAGGCGACGCCCTGGGACAACAGAAATCAAACAGCAGAGCTCACGGAGGTAAGTTGGGGCGAGGCCCTGGAGACAGCGCAAAACCAAGGCAGCTACCCTGTACTCGATGCGCTGGCAGACAGGGAGCCAGTGGAAGACCTCCAGCATGTAGCTGGAGACGTGTCCATACTTTGGAATTTGCCCAATGAGTCGCGCTGCAGAGCGCAAGACTCGGTCCAAGCATGCTATGCGGCTAGATGGGAGGCCAAAGTAGAGCGATGAGCAATAGTCAAGACGAGCTGTGATGAAGGAATGCACTAGAGTAAGTTTGGCAGCAGACGTAAGCGAGCGGGTAACAGTACGAAGCTGCTGGCGCAGCTGGTAATAGCAGTCCCGAGCAAGACGATGAAGATGTGGAGTAAAAGTGAGCTCTTGGTCCAGCTGGACGCCGAGGTCACGAACCGTGGTTGAAAAAACATAATGAGGGAATTCAGACGAAAGGGTAGTAAAGTCAAGTTTAGCAACCTGTTTAATTGTATAGCCACTGCTATACTGCTGGCTATAGGCCTACTGCTTGTATAGCCAGAGTTCGTGTTAGTCACTAATTAAACGAATAGCATGCCCATTACTTGCCTACCAAAGTGTTGAAAAGGCTACGAATACTTTTTGACATTTTGATTTGCAGATCGAGACAAAGAAATTATTGAAATCCTTCAGGCTGAACGCTGGACAGATAACGAAAGAACGACACCAGAAGGTATTAATAGAACTTGTCCTCCTAACTGTGCACAAATATACTTCTCAGAAAAATATAACGTTCACAAATGTAGGCCTAAAACTCAGAAATCTATTGAAATGCATTTCAAGAAAGTCTACTTCCTTTCACAATTGACACCTTTAAAAGGCCTCTGCTACTGCAAAGAACGATTTAGATAAAACAATAATTGATATTTAATATATTTTTCTGTTGATTAGCTTACACCGCTAATTTGAAACATTGTGTATTTGCGATAACTATGTCATCAGTATCAGAATTCGTTTTAGTATTTTTGCACCTGAATTATGGTTGTGATTGTGGAATTTAAAATAACAGCAGTCTTGAAATGGATGGGAGGTAGAGCTAGGCTTAGCATTACCTAAACAAAAGTTCAAATTGGCCTACAGCTGTTGCAATAGCAGGACTGGATTTTTATGATTACGACACGTTTTAGATGACAGGATCTGTTAGATTTTGATTAGACTCTACATACATGTTCTGCAACTTATGCAAATACACTAACACGTGCACAAACATTGATTCTTGAAGAAGGCTCTCGATACATCATTAATGTTCTATGTGGTTTTGTTGCATTATTTCACCAAATCGTTACATTGTGACTGATTGTCTTGTAATGTAATGTAATGTAATGTAACAAAACATTTATAAAGCGCCACTTAAGTAGTCTTGATAGTGTTTCTTTTGTGAGTTGAGCTCAATATATTATTATTTGCTTTCAATTTTTATTGCTCCAGAACGTGAAATAGTGAAACTCCGAACAAGTTACCTGTGGTTTTGTTGCATTATTTCACCAAATCGCTACATTGTGACTGATTGTCTTGTAATGTAATGTAATGTAATGTAATGTAACAAAACATTTATAAAGCGCCACTTAAGTAGTCTTGATAGTGTTTCTTTTGTGAGTTGAGCTCAATATATTATTATTTGCTTTCAATTTGTATTGCTCCAGAACGTGAAATAGTGAAACTTGTACGTTCATCATAAACACGAAAGTAAGAAAACGAAATTGAAGTATTTATCTGATTCTACTTGTACGTTCATCATGTTCTGAATTAAACGTTACTTACTCAGTTACTAATAATCTTTATGTTGCTAATTCTAGAGTCAGGTGGACTTCCTGATTCTGTGGATTACAAGAAGAGATTGCAACAGCAAGCGGAAGAGGATGAAACTGTCAGAAAGAGACTTCTGAAACAGTCACAGCAACGTAAGTAAATTTTAATCCTGTCTCAGTAACGGTAAGACACGTCCGTGTTATTTGTCAATTGCATTATTACGGACATCGGATCTCACTGTCCTAAATGAAAAGCTATATAGGGTTTATCCAATCTTCAACTCAAACTGGAACAGTTTCCATGTAGGCCTACATAATTATATACTTTCAGCAGATGCTTCTTTCATCCGCCTCTTCTGTCATCAGCTAACATTATCTGTCACAAGCTTCTCATTCTATCGCTCTCCAGAGATTCATTTCAAAACTAAAGTCCCATCTCCTCAAGAAATCTTACCCCGGTCCTTCCAGCCTGCATGCCGCCTTTATTACTGTGCGCAATATGCTTATGATATATGCTTTATTCTAACAGACTATACAGTATAGGAAATAGCGATAGAACCAAGTTTAGCGAGTCTCTAGTGAACGGATGACTTCAGTCTCTATGTAGGCCGCCGTAAGCATGGCCTGTGGTAACTAGTATTCGTGTCTGTTACGGAAGACTTCTTTTCTGACAGATTTCCCATTTCTCTTAACCCTAACCAAGGGGGTGGTTGCCACCCCTAGGTTTTTTTCTCAAACTTTTTCCGTATGGAATAAAAATTTGACCTTTTAGGTAGCTGTAGGGGGTTCATTTGCACACGTTTTGAGGTAAAATGTGAGATGATATCTCACACCGTTCAAAAGTTATACCCAATATACCCGAGGTACCAGGGGGTGGATACCACCCCCTATTTTCGACTATATCTTATCCGTCATTTAATATTAAGAGACACAAATTATACCATTCTATAGAGGGAATTGGGGCTACATTTCCATGGACTGAGTTGACCTGAGACAACCGGAAGTGCTCAAAATAAATTATAATACGCGTAACATGCGTGAAAAATGGCTGAATGGAAGGACTCCCTCCTTAGTTTTTGTCTGTAGTGTATTCATTTGTCTTCCTGGAAGAGAAACAAAGATACCATTCTTTAGAGGGAATGAAGGGCTTCATTTGCATACCCATCTTTGTCTTTTGAATACCGGAAGTGATCAAAATAAATAATAATACGCGTAATCTGTGTGAAAATGGCTGAATACAGCGTTATAACGTAAACCGATATATATGTATGGATATATATGTATGGATGTACATTTATACTATATAAACTGTATCTTTTATACATAGATTAGTTTCAAAACACACATAATCTTATATTTGTTTATCAAAAAGTACAAAATGTACGCAATAATATACAATATTGCTAATTAATGGGTCCCGTTGTTAAAAGTGATGTAATTTCGAGGTGCATTCACATAATGTACAACTAAATATACCATTCTGTGCAGAAATGAATGCAGAATCCAATGCTGTATTACAAGTTATGATATGTAAAACCAAACACGAAATCCAGGGGGTGGTAACCACCCCCCCTTGGTAGTCCGTGTTACAAAAAAAGCTGGTAGCCCTAGGGTTAACCTAAACATGACCTTTTGCGTTAACTCTCTATAGTATCCCTGCACTAAATCCTCTTCTACACATGATATCACATTCTCTTAGGGCGGTTGGCTAGTCCTCTCCCTCGCCCACGTTATCTGCCCACCGACGCTGTACGATCAGTGTACTCATTCTTAGCTTAGCTGGCTAATAAGGGGTGCAGGCGCAGCTTAAAATCGCTGCCCTGGCAGGGATTTTGACCCCCATCTCTGAGTTGACTGTTCAGCCCGCTACCCACTAGACTATCGGGCACCTATAAGTCATGACCTGCACTTATGCTTTAGTAGTTTAGTGGCTCTTTAGATAATATTATTTCAGTTTATGCTTAGAATTCTAGTGTGATTTTTACTTATTTTTGCCACACATCAGAGTGAGAACTTGAAAAGTCGACACATTCAGTCCTGTTCTATCATACACACTTTCCAACGTTTTGAGATCTTTGTTACTGACGGTAAAACTGTATTTTAGCGTATTTAATTATTGCATTGAACATATCCTGTATTTTAGCGTATTTTATTACAGCCATCTATGGATTGGCGATTTTGAACGACGAAGTTTTCGTCTCTCATCTGCAGAGTTCAATGATCGACGTCTATGACTCGACGACTTTCAACAGCAAGCGCAGGCTTACAGTCAGTGGACTGACAAATCCGGAACACATAGTGTCCTGCAACGTCTACCAATGTCTCTACTCTTTCGACTGGGAATATCGAGGAACGTCCTGCGAAATCCTCAGAATAGACCCGCACATTGGAAAAGTAGTTAAGAACTGGGAAACACGTGAAGGTGGAGGTCGTCTTTCTGTTGCCAGCGATACAAATATCATTTTGAACATCAACAATAGAGCTCAGCTGAACGAATATACAGCAGATGGAGAATTAGTGCGCAGGATAAACCTGGCTTCCGGAACAGGTATAGTTAAGGCCTGGCATGCCTTGAAGTTAGACAACGGTCTGTTTGTTGTTTGCCACGGAGGTTACGATGACCCAAATAGCAGAGTTTGTTTAATGTTGATCAATGAAAGTAGTGGACTTGTTGAAGGGCGTTTCGACACAGAAGTCCTTACGACGCTTGGCGATGAAGATACATACCCTTTCATCGGGTTAAAACGCCCCATATATTTGGCTGTTGATAAAGAAGGGTCGATTCTTGTTTGCGACGTAGCAACCCGTCAACTATTTGTGCTGAATTCGAGTCTGGAGGAACCACGACAGCTGGATCCAGAGGAAAGCACAACCTTAATGCCGTGGAGAGTGTGTGTTGATGAAATTAAAGGTCGATATCTAGTTGCTGAATATAATCGAATTCTGTCCTGCGAGGTACTGACTGACGGAATACAAGATTGGCAAACTGTACTTGGGTGAAGAGAGCACAACAATTTCCAAATATTTATTGTCTTATTCCTTTTGTTATTCATTCGCACTCTTAGTTGTAGGCTATCATAGGCTACAAGTAATTATTATTTGCCAGGTGCGTCCTTTTAAATACTGCGTAGGCACAGTGACAGACAGTTTATGCATCTTGTGTTTTATTAGACTGGTTTTCATGTAAAGTATACATTTTAAAAAGTGACTTGCAATGCTTTAAATCAGTATTTTAAAAAGTGACTTGCAATTGCTTTAAATCAGTATTTTAAAAACTGACTTGCAATGCTTTAAATCAGTAGTTTAAAACCTGACTCGCTATGCTTTAAATCAGTAGGCCTATTTTAGAAACCGACTTGCAATGCTTTAAATCATATAGGCTATTGTTTAATAATAGCAATGCATGGAGACATTTGAGAGCTATTAAACGGTGCTGTAGGCTATAGGTCTTTATAGGCCGGTTGGGTCTACGTGTCTGCGAGGTCTTACCATAGTTACCAGTGGTAATTCTGCTAATTATCCTCGATCGCTTTATGTACGTAACAATGCATAGTTCCATACACACGTACATACGTTGATTTAAACATATTGCTTATAGGCCTATACATACGCTTCATGCATCAACATTCAAATTATCTATAGGCCTATGAAGAACGTAAACAGTTCCAACATTCAGAAACACGCTGAACTATCTTGGAGTTGGGTGAAGGTATTTTAAGTCACGGTTAAATCTGTTCGTTGACGAGAGTCCTCGGGTGAACATGTTCCAGTCTTCCTGCATGCATCGTCGTGTTCTTTTAATGAAACTGGATCGGCTTTAGTCTATATTAATCTCGGATCCATTTCTATATCGCCGATGTATATAGAAATGGAGGAGATTAAACGATAAGCCTAATGCCTTGCGTATCATGACGCACAGCGACATCAATCGGTCGTGGTTTCAGTTAAACTGTTATCAAAAATCGTAATCTGTTGAAGAAAATCGGTTGAAATCCATTTATCTTCAACCGTCCGCGATCCAAGTATCGGAGGAACCACACAATTTTGTCTTCATCAATAGGCTAACTGATCAAACTATAAATCAGTCGACAACTTATGCCATCAGTCCATATGTCATTTTAGGTCTTCAAGACCGTACCCTAGTGATGCCCTTGTCATTTCTAGAATTGACTACTGCAACTCAGTCCTTTATGGTCTTCCTGCAGCATCCTCATACTACTGTTCTCCATTATGCTGCTAATTCATCAATAATCCTCGGGATTACGTCACACCAACCCCTCGTGAACTACACTGGCTTTCCAATGTCAGTGGCGGCACTATACCAGGGCAAGCCAGGGCAAATGCCCTAGTAAAAAAGCCTTCGCCCTGGTCGTTGCCCTGCCAAAAATGTTGCCCTGCCGAGAATTTATTTAGGGCATAAACCGCCCCTGCGCTGGTTGCTTGTATACGACTGCTCTGGCTATGCCCTAGTTACAAAAAAGTCTGGCGCCGCCACTGCTTCCCATAAAGGCCGCATCAATTTCAAAATCTGTCTATATAATGTGCAAAATCTACACAAACTCAGAAACTCTTCTCCTTCATGCCATTCTTCGCTTATTAGCCTACAACCCGTTCCTCTCCAAATCAGACAATTAAGGGCTAGGCCCTACGTAACCTACGTTCATTCTTCTCAAGGTGATTTTGTTGAGACACGATCACTAAAAAAAACTTGGTAGTAGGCGTGTTAGCGCTAGGCGCCGAATGGAACAAACTCCCGGACTTACCCGCAAATCCTCAACAGTAGGCCATATATCGATTTTCAAAAGTAACCTCAAAGATTTTAGAGTAGTTTACGACTCTAATAATTATCTTTGGTAACCTTAAAACTGATTGTTTAAGATTTACTAAGCATATAATTATGATTGATTTTTCTGTTACGCTCTTTTGTGCAAGATTCCCAGTTGTCTAGGCGCGCTATAAATGAAGTTTAATAATAATAATAATAATAATAATAATAATAATAATAATAATAATAATAATAATAATAATAATAATAATAATAATAATAATAATAATAATAATAATAGCCTGAGTAATTAGTACTACCTCGGGTAAAAATAATAATAATAAGAGATAAATAATAATAAAAATAATAAACAAAACATAATATCCAAAAGACCACTGAACGGGTTATACAATCTAGTATTTACCACTTTGGGCGATATTAAAGAATCGTAGAAGCAAGACGATGAATGGTTTAGCATTTTGTGCAGATTTGAGAGTTTTTAAACTGTTAATAATTTTTTGGCATTTGGTATTGTATAGTGAGTTTAGTTTATGAAATTTCTGCGTCGATAAAAGCAGCCTAATCAAAATAATGGTAGTACGAGTGCCCTGGATGGGCCTATAGTTACAGACGTCGCAGAGAAAAAACGTTAGGCAAGACTCACAAAATTTAATTTGATGCTAGACCGCAGAATCCAAGACAGAATCTGAATCGGAGATTAAGATTGTTTATTTTCCAAGCACAGGCGGTGTAAAGCGCTGGTTTAAGTTACTGCTGGAAGTCTTTTCGGGGCATGGGTTCGATTCCCACCGCTATTACGTAATTTTAAATGGATAAATTGCAGAAGTACTGGTACAGATGAATGTAATCTGAACCTCCTAAATACAGTGTATTTAGTTATAATAACTTACACTTTATAAATCTTCATTTAATAATAACAATAGCCTAAAGTTAGCTTACAATTGAAATAACAAATATGGCCACTGTTTTAATACGAAGACCAATACCAAATTAATGCTGTTTAATATCCATTTATGTATAGTACAATTGATGTCTTCAAATTCATTGTCTGGGATTCTGTTTGACTTTCTTACAGGGAAATGGTGCCTAAAGGTACGTTTTACAATGATAGCCAAACAAAAGATATTTGCCAAGCTCTTTTCGAATTGCAACAGTCCAGTGACTCTTCATGCGATGTTAGTCTTTTCATAGATCGTGGGCAAGAAGTTCGAGTACATGGCAGTATATTTGCGGCATCCAGCAATGTGTTGCGAGACCTTTTAACCCACCGACGTGAACCAGAATTGACCAAAACACTTTACATAACAGGCGTCAGCAGGCAGGCATTGCAGATTCTTATAAAATATCTCTACACTGGTGAGCTTTGCATAACAGTGGAGTCTGTTGGTGAAATTCTAAGAAAATGCATTGAATGGAAACTTTCTTTTGCGGAAGAGAAGTGCTATAGTTTTATCAAAAGCCATTATACCCATTCATCTTCAGATCTTGACTTGGGCTTTCACAGTTCAAACTGCAGTGCAGAAAGAGTCTGTAATATTAGCAAAAATCTATTACAATTAAGAAATGACAATACTTTAGTGCTAAATAATGACTATTCAAGTATTGCATTTTGGTGCAATAAATCTTCGGATGTTAAGGCTTTGTCAGAAGTTGATCTGTGGTCAAAGAGGAGCTATGAGGGGAAGAAATTTGATCAAGATAGTTCAGGTATATCAGAACCTCAAAGAAACAACCAGAATATTGATTCTGCCTGTAATCTCAAGGATCAAGCTGCTCGTAGTTCAAATGCTGATTCAGTTCAATCACGCAGCAAGAACGTGTTGCAAGAAAGAAATTCTTGCAAATATTGGTATAAGTTAGGAAATTTAACAGACAAAATTTGTAAGAAGCAAGACACAGCAGTTGAGGTAACTGTTTTCTCAACGTCATCTCCTTGCACCGAGTTCAATGGAATGATTTACAATGACTATCAGTCACTTCTACAGAAAAGCAGTGACAAGGTTGTATCTCAAAACTCTCTCCAGGTTTCAACAGAAATAAGTACAGACACTGAAGAGGAAGCATTTCATACTGAACCTATTCAAAGTCCAAGTTTGTCAGTGGTTGATTCGTTTAATAAAAATGCAGGTTTGGAGCCTAAGTGTTCAACTGTAAAGTTGAGTGGCAAAGTTTTAACTGGGAATCCTTCAAATATTGACAATGACTTTACGTTTGATGCAGAATGTATGATAGATGTTAAGAGGAAAACCAAGAAGAAATATGAATACCAGGAGGAAGTTAATGTTTCAAAAGACAATCGATTAAATCCAGAAAGCAAACTTGAAGAAACTTGTCATGCTAGAAGACAGCAGGTGAATAATTTTGAGGAGCAGGCTAACGTCAACAAAAGTAGGAGGGAGTCGCAATTTACAGGTGCAAAAGCCCAAAAGAATGACCAAGATATCTCCACCACAAACATCAGCATGTCAACCGCTGACATGAAGTCTGTAAAAGTGCAGTATTTCAGTTGCCCAAAGTGCCATAGGAACTTTAGCACGGCTGCCAGATTGGTGCAGCATTTGCACCGATGTGAAAAGACTAGGCCGAGGAAGGGGAGCGTTCTGCATCACAGACTGTTTAAGTGCCCTGAATGTAACTTTTGCTCAAGCAGAAGCCAGTCTTGCCTTGATGAACATATGTTCAAGAAGCACAATAAACCGATTGAAAGTGATCTCAAGTTCCTTGTGTGTATGGTAATGACATTTCTTTGCCACCATTACGTCTTATTGCTATTATCATTAATATTATTATTAAGTAAATAAGTATATTCGTTAGTTATCCAACTGCATAACTGCACTTTGGTTTACATGAAATTACACATTATAAAGAATTCTTGTTAAAAACTTTTTTTTTCTTATTAAGTTGTCAACCTGCGGGACAATTCGGTCATGCGGTCTGAGGCGCAGGGAATAGGAGAGTGTCTTTCAGAAAGGAGGATTTAGTTTTAGGTGTAGTACATAGAAATTTCTTCACAAATGCACAATTATGCCAAAAATTGAGCATTTTCTGCTTTAAATAAAATAACATTAATTAGGAATTGATAAATGAATTTAGTATTATTGTTATTATTATTATTATTATTATTACTACTATTATTATTATTTAATAAAATCTACTTACCAGTAGTTATTTGCAGCTTAAATAAAGCCAAATTTATGAATGTGTGTTTGTTTTTTGTGGTCAGGTAAGCGGATGTGAGTATCAGACACTGCAGCCAAAACTGTTGAGTTTACACATGAACCGACATAGGACCGAAAAGCCATTCATGTGTGAAGAATGCGGAGCAAGGCTCAAGTCGGAAGGCATACTCATCCGTCACATGAAGCTCCACAAGAACAGCAACAAGAAGCCATTCAATTGCGGTGACTGTGGAACCAGCCTAGGTTCAAAGATGTCACTAAAGGTAGACCTGTCTACTATCACAGTTCTGCATCAGTTTTTGAGTTTAATTAACATTTGCCTGGGTTATATTTGAGTGAATCCCAGGCTCACACACATCATCTTTGGTGTAAAGGTATGTTAAATTGTTGCGAACTGTCTGAATATTTAAAAAGGCTTCAGCAATGTTTTACAATAGGTTGTAGTCGTCAATAAATGTGCTATTGTGCTTAGACTACCTATGTCTGTGTAGATTCTGACTATGTTAGTGTGTAAAGTTCTCATACTTCCTTTATCCTGCATAGAGGATATGTTTTATAGACTGATCTTCTGGATATTGACCTGATTGCGGCTTGGATTTTGGCGTGCCATCGGTTGATGCATTGTGCATTAGACACCAGCGCAACAGAAGTTACTATTTATTGCAATAAACAAATGTGCTTAAGAGCGCACAACAGCGGTGGTTTTAATCAGGGTTGTAAGAGAAGAACCGTGAAATAGGTGTGAGATGCTAATTTTTTTGTTTTGGTTTCAGCTGCATGTGCGGCGCTTGCATCAGAAACAGCTGAACTTTCTTTGTGCCAATTGTCTGTACCGTGCTTTTAGCAAGGATGCGCTGGAAGGTCATCAGTTCTCGCTTCATGGCATCTGCCCTCCTTCCCGGGAGATGTGAGTACATAAAATGTTCTCTGTACAGCCCAGCCCCTCTGACCAAATGAGAATAAGCTGCTAGTGCCCTGTGCATAGCTTTGGAGTAGAGCTTTATAAATTTGGAAATTACGATTATGATTTAGATGGCGACTTTAAAAAAAAATCATCAGTGGTGCTCCCGACCCGAACCAGTGAAATTACTATCATATAATACAGTCTTCAGAGTTATGAAGTGTTAAAGACTTCCTTTTTCTTACTCTTGGCATGTTTCTGCTCTTTGCAAATACAGTGGAGACAATTCTGTTACTGATTTTACCTATGCATCACTTGCGAAACTCTGGAAAGGACAAACTGAGGAGCTCAAGCCGCACCTCTTGAGAAAGGTGATTCCAGATGGTGGGCCCAACAAATTGTATAGCACCATTTCAAGAGCAAACTAGACAGCAAACTTATCTTTTGTTAAATTGAGTACTGGAGTATCTGATTTTATAGTGGCATGACGAGAAAGGAACATTGGTACAGTCCATGTTTTTTGTTTTTTGTTTGTCGATTACAGCCACAGATGTCAGCACTGTGACTGGAAGACGCTCGTTAAGTCTCACCTGAGGAGACACCTGCGAAGGCACGTTGGTATGTGAGAAACTTAGGTAACATGTGTGTAACATATCGCTGATCAATGGCAGGCCTAGCCAGTTGCCTGCGTTGATGATTATGGAGTTGAGTAAACATGGTTTCTGTGAAAATGTCGATTCAATTGAGTTGAGGAAGTTAACTGCGAGAAACCTTGGCACTCACCTCTTTGGGGCTGTCCTGATGGACTTGGGCATGTCCTTCACCAGCTAATATCCCCAATCAAGCCTACTGTTCCACTCCGAGCCCATGATCGCATAATCCCCCAGCTGACTCCCTGATGCGCAAAATTTACTATTATTATATTATAATTAAATTTGTAACACACGCATGGTCACACTGAAATGCGAATTTGAGGTGGGGATAGGTAGCGGCCAGGAAAAGATACAGTTAGATATCCAAGTGCTTGAAAGTCAAGGAGAAATAGTGAGTTTTGAGCCGCTTTTGACAGATGAAGGATATATTGTTGGGATGGTATATACTTTTTTGTGTTTATTAGATGTCTATACACCAAAGTGCGATCAGCAATTGGTTATTAAAGAATATACTTACTTAAGTGAATATGTTTTACAAGTTGCTCACGTCTAATTTGTATTGCCATGGTTGGGCTGGGAGCACCTCTGAGTAGGTTTCTTGAAGAGGTGCTCTACAAATTCTTGAAATGAATAAAGGAACTTACTTGAGCTAAAAGGACATAATTTTTTAAATATTCTGTAAGTTGAGTTGTTTTCTTGATTTTCCATGATTTTTAAATGTTTGTGTTTTTGTACACTATCAATATCCTTACATTCAAGAATTTTTAGCATAGATTGATGTGATGACATAAATTTTGGTGTTTTCGTAGGAGAGAAACGTCATGAATGTTCAACATGTCACAGCAGATTTGTAGACGTCGCGGAACTTCGCAGTCATGAAAGACGACATTTTAATGGTCAGAAACTGAAAGTGTTTCCAGTTTGTAAACATGCATTTACTGAAAGCTGTTACTAGGAGACTGTCTATTTTCCTTGGGGTCTTGCACTGGGAACACTTTGAATGGTTTGCACTGTGAGAAATGCTTTAGAAATCTTCAAATACAATTTTCAAATGTTTGCTTGAGCTGAAAAATTCATCTATCAGACCATGCCTTTGATGAAAGGAACAGTTTATAAATAAGCAGGTGCCTGTTGTTCCTGTAACATTGACTTCTATGTTTACTGGTTTTAGATTTTATACTATTGTCTGCAGTTAATTGTATGTATGCATTGCTTTGTGTAGGCTCTTACCGACTTCTGTAAGACTGTAGCTGTTTTGCTGTAGATTCTCGTCGAGTTCACTGCACGTTTGCTGGCTGTAGCCATTCTGAATTCAATAAACATAAACTCAGTGAACATATCCGGATGGCACACACACACAAGGTGAGATAATCATCTAATAAATAAAATGTAGCTGGTGTAAGGTTCAGTGCAGCCAGGGAGTTTTTCAGAGACTTAATACATGGTGTTGAAGATGCTCTGTGCAAACCTGTACCAAGAACAGGATGGGAAATATTTTTATTTGCGCTATGTAATAGAACGTTGGCCGAACCCAAAGAGCAACACCTGGAACCAGATAAAATGAAACGGCCTGAGCCAAGTTCACAAATAAACCAGACCCAGTAATGCATCAATTGGTCAAATCAGTGATAGAATTGTCTGCACCGTATTTGCAAAGAACAGAACATGTCAAGGCTAAGAAAAATTAAGTCCCTAACACTTCACAACACTGTTTCAGCTGTTTGATGGCATTGGCTACACGTTGAGCTCTTCTGCGAGACTCTTAAGTGGCACATTATAAATGTGTTGTTACATTACATTACTTTGTGTTAGCTTAAAGAACTGCTTTTCTTATGTGTCTATATAAATAGTGGCTCAGTATCAATACGAAAAGAAGGTACTGGTAGCATGAATTTTATGAGTAGAAAAACTGAAATGTCATATCCTTGACTGCCTTCCGGGATTTGCTCTTCTGTTGTTCTATTTGAGTGTGGTATAGTTTCTAAATATATTTCCCTGTGTTGATGTGTATAACTGTTTATGCTTTAGGGAGAGAAGCCTTGGAAGTGTGAGATGTGTGATCACTGCACAGCCTTGAAGGGCAACCTGACCAAACATCTGCGAACAGTTCACAAAGTTGAAGTCCTCACGAAGCAGAAGCGACTCGCAAAGGTTGACAGCCGCAACATTTCAAACGACAGAGATCGGAAAAATCGTGCTGAAGATGGTGCAAACATCGAAAACACGTTGAATTTGTTGACAGCGAGAACGCCCAAGTCCAATCTCATCAGTCATAATCGGATTTTGTCATCAAATAACACTGACACAAGGACAGTGCATGCTTCCCTTTCACCAAAGCATCCCGTAATGCCTCCTTATATGATGCAAACATTGTCCTCTGGACAGTTGAGCAATTCATTTGTCTCTCTTGCAGTGAATCTCTCTTAGCCACAAACTGCTCATGGTGTTTCAAATGCTCATGGTGTTTCTGCTTTCCAAGTGGCCACGTTTTGTTTAGTTTTGTTTTGTTGTGAGCCCTCATGCGTCTGAGACCTACCAAACCAGGGAAAAGAATTGAACTACACCAACCTAAAACAATACTCACAATACAACTGTGATGCACAGTGGTGCACAAACACGTTGAGTTTAGGGTCTTGATGCTATGCGTTATTGCCTTGCATGCTGTGTTCCATTTTATCTCAGAGAGTTTTTTAATCTCATTTTATTCACAGTCTTAACTATTCCTGGCAGTAGATTTGCTTTGCTGTGCACTGTGGAATAACGTAACCTGGTTGTTTCCCCAGCCTGAGCCTCCACAGTGCAGCACAGAAGCTTTTGCTCTGTTGAGTCCAATTTTTTGGAATCGTCCACTGGTGATACCAAGTTGAAAAATGGTGCATGAACAGCTCACCCAAGGATGTTTTGGTATCATCTGCACAGGTTCTGAGTCAATTGTAAATGTAGACCTTTTCATATATCAATCATATAGCATGACCCTGCTCATTTTTAAATGAATTGATCTGGTGAGATCCTTTACCATGGCTTTGGTTTGAGTGGGTGCCACACCATTTAAGGTCTCCATGTATGGACTGTTCTTTCCGGAGATTCAAATCTCTGAAATAAGCCACCATTGGGATGCAAACTAGGATGGACACATACAGAAGCATATGGGACATTATGCTCTAAGCAAGTTAGCTAACTGGGCCAAAATGAACGCGTGCTGCTAACTTTTGGCCACTGTGTATCTCTCGTAAATATCCATAAGTGTTTCATTTTTATTCTTGTTTTGCACTCATGTTGCTCAGAATACAGGTGCTGATAAGTGCAGATGCTGATCATTAAGTGCAGGTGATGATCTTTTAAGTGCTGGTGCTGATCTGTTAAGTGCAGGTGCTAGGTAATTGTACAAATTTATGTTATGTTTCACTGATCTGAATTATGCAACTCTTGTTTCTGAATTATATACACCTATGAATATAAGCTATTTACTGATTAAAGGTTTTATATTGGTTTTTACATGGCTCAGCTGCAAGTGTAGCCTATAATTATGCGTGCCTGTAGAGGGAGTGAAGGAGGGAGGCAGGAAGTGAGTGAGAGTGAAAATGAGCTAGCAAATGAGCTTGTGGAATGAGTGTTGTTGAGCAAGTGGGGCGCGTGAGCAAGTGGAGTGAAGGGAGTGAGTGACAATGAGTGAGTGAGCAAGCAATTGAACTGAGCAAGGGGCCGTCCATAAATGACGTCACGCTATTTTGGCCGATTTTTAACCCCCCCTCCCCCTCGTCACACTTCGTCACAAAAGTAAGACCCCCTCTGAAAATGACGTCACAAAGCTCTGACCCCCTAAAACCAATTTCCATGGCGAAGCAAAATGCTCCTTCATGGAACAAATAGCGAAAGCATGAATATTTTAAAATCTAATGGTGACCAAATACTGAAATAATTAGAAAATTATTAATAATGGTACCCGTATACATTAAAATAATTAAAAAATAATGAAAATTTAATCCTCAAAATTAGTGCTGTTATTATTAAAATTAAATTGTTGTTAATTGTTAAATTTAATAACATAGACCTGGTGTGACGTCACACTACCTCAGACCCCCCACCCCATGTCACACATCGTCACAAATTTCCGACCCCCCCCCCTAGGTGCGTGACGTCATTTATGGACGGCCCCTGAAGTAAAATGAGAGTGATTGAGCAAGTGGAGTGAGTGAGCAAGTGGAGTGTAGTGAGTGTGAGTTAAAATGAGTGAGCAAGCAAGTGAATAAAGTGAGTGAAATGAGTGAGTGCGTGAGTCCATGCTACAGCGGGTGAGTGGATCAGTAGGTGCATTGATCAGTGATCGTATAAAACTTAAACTAGTACCGTGTCAAGAAACAAATCAGAAGCGCTGACGTGTGTGGGCACTGATCAGAGGCCTCTAAAAACAACAACAGGTGGAGAAGTTCCAAGTCCAGGTCGGGTGAAGTTCACAGCCCTCTGCCCTTCGTATTATCTACAGCACCCCCGAGATCACACACTTGACTTGTGCACTAAGCGACACGTTTTAAAACAATGAACTCGTTCCATTTACATCAACCACGACATTAAACTACTGACCTACTGGTTAACAAATCTTAGATCACTTACCCCGAAGATCTAGAGCTGTAGCACGTGTCACAAAACAGGCCCATGTTCATTCCAGTTAACCCTTTAACCCACCGTAACATCAGCTGTGCCCCTTCTGATCCTCTGGAAACCGGACTCGGACCTTCCTCGGTCTACTCTTTTAGACAACCCCTCTTGACTAGACGCAGCGCTCGCGAATAAGCTGCATGCATGGTGCTTGGCTTTCGAGTGGCGCTTTAGAAGTTTGGAGATTACGATTATGGGCCTGAAGTGCATTTTTGCACCTTAAGATTAGAGGCCATGCAGCACAGCTTAAAGTGAATTTTTGCACTTATGCGCTACCTGGACTTGCTAGTATACTGCATTTATAAATTTATTATTCATTGCTCAATGGACATTATTTTTGTTTGTTGTAACATTTATTAACAGCATAAAATTATGTAGGGGTCAGCGGGTTTTTGTCGTTGAGTGCTGCATGTTTGCCTTTATGTTTGCTAAACAATTTTTGCATTGATTTGCACTATTTAGCCTACATTACAAGTGTGAAAAGTAGCCTACATTCGTTTGGCTGAAATCGTTCACTGAATTTTTTTGCACTTTGCACTATTTTTGCAATTTACCTAATTTGGGCCTAATTAGGCCTAAATACTGTTTTCAAAAGTTTTATTTTCCCATAGAGACACCACTGTTATAGGCTATTGCTATTTTCGATTTTCAATTAAATAAATAATAATATTAAAAATGGGCTCCATAAAGGGTTAAGACAGTATCAGTGGCGTCGCCAGAGCTTCACGGTTGGGGGGGCAAGGCATAGGAGGATAGAGAAATGAGCGTCCGAAGGACGATCGGTGAGGCGCGGAGCGCCGAGCAGGGGGAGGGGTTTGGGGAGGGAGATGTGCCCCCTCCCCACTTAAAATTTTTTGAATTTCCACAATGTAATGGTAGCATTTTAAGCTATCATCGGAACAGAATTGTTCTATTATTTCAGCGCTGATAGGAGCCACTTGTGACTTTTAGCTAAATGTTAAATGTTCGCGTTTTTCTATAGTGACCGTATACGGCCTCGACCCTGCTCATTTTTCAATGAATTGATCGGGTTACATCCTTCATCACTGCTCGTCCGTTCGAATGGACATCACACCATTTAAGGTCCCCGTGCAAGGATCGTGCTAGCCCGAGGTTTAGGTCCTATATGGCGGGGGCTCAGCTCTTGGAATGCGGCTGTGTGACTGGTGTAGGCTAAATCACTGCGAATAGGAGAGATAAACAACATGGGACTTTTCCCTATTCTTCTGTAGGCCTATACTTTGTATAAAGCACAATCCGTTGATTAGTGATTAGTCTTTGAAAGAAAACAAACTTTGGAAGAGGAGAAGAGGACCTTCAATGTAAAATGACAAACCACACACCACATAGGGTACCCCCCTAAAAACTCACCGGATTTGCACGAATCTCAGGACCCAGTCTGACCAAGGTTGGGGGGGCAGCTGCCCCCCTTGCCCCCCCGTGGCGACGCTAATGGACAGTATACAGATTAGAATTCACTCTGCACAGTTGGCTCTTGTGTGTTTGTATCAAAGTATGAGGTCAAGCGGTTTTTAGATTCTTTATAAAATCCGTGGGTCTTCAATTTCATTCACCAGTTCGGTGTGTACGAGTTTCAATATTATTATCTTCAGTTAACCGGTATAGGCTTACTACTGCTTGATTTTATTATCAGCCGAAAGTGCGCAAAGTTCAGCATGTTTTACGCGAGGGGTCGTTTATCTGCATTGCTCTTCGCTTGCATTGCTGCTGGTCTGTTCCACTTTCAGGTAGTCTATATACTTTCATTCATTACACATTAGGAGTTTTATATCGCGCCTCTTCAAGACCATCTACTCAGGAGTGTGCCCAACCCTTCTCGGCTAAATAGGATAGTCTTAAGGTTCGAATAGAACATGGTGGAATGGCCTCTGGGCATTAAGCATTTCAAACTTTTCCGTATGGAATAAAAATTTGACCTTTTAGGTAGCTGTAGGGGTTCATTTACACACGTTTTGAGGTAAAACGTGAGATGATATCTCACACCGTTCAAAAGTTATACCCAATATACCCGAGGCACCAGGGGGTGGATACCACCCCCCCTAGATTTTTGACTATATCTTATCCGTCATTTAATATTAAGAGACATAAATTTTACCATTCTATAGAGGGAATGTGGGGCTACATTTCTATGGTCACTGAGTTGACCTGAGACAACCGGAAGTGCTCAAAATAAATAATAATACGCGTAATATGTGTGAAAAATGGCTGAATGGAAGAACTCCCCCTTAGTTTTTTGTCTGTAGCATATTCATTTGTCTTCCTGGAAGAGAAACAAAGATACCATTCTTTAGAGGGAATGTAGGGCTTCATTTGTATACCTACATCTTTGTCTTTTGAATACCGGAAGTGATCAAAATAAATAATAATACGCGTAATCTGTGTGAAAATGGCTGAATACAGCATTACAACGTAAACCGATATATATGTGTAGATATATATGTATGGATGTACATTTATACTATATAAACATGTGTAGGGGTGATTTTGTGTATCTTTTATACATAGATTAGTTTCAAAACACACATAATCTTATATTTGTTTATCCAAAAAGTACAAAATGTACGCAATAATATAAAATATTGCTAATTAATGGGTTCCATTGTTAAAAGTGATGTAATTTCGAGGTGCATTCACATAATGTACAACTAAATATACCATTCTGTGCAGAAATGAATGCTGAATCCAATGCTATATTACAAGTTATGATATGTGAAACCAAACACGAAATCCAGGGGGGGTGGTAACCACCCCTTCTTGGTAGTCCGTGTTACAAAAAAAGCTTGGTAGCCCTAGGGTTAAGGTTCGAATAGAACATGGTGGAATGGCCTCTGGGCATTAAGCAATCGAAGTTTCACAGGGAGCCCATTTCAGGTCGCAGGGGTGTAGGCCTATTATATATAGCCCACATTTACACTTTGATTAAAATATTTCGCCTTACAAGTCTACATTGCTTTAACCTACTTTAAATTACATTGTTTGCATGTTTGCGTTACTGCATAAGCTTAGTTTTGGCTGAATAATATCGATTTTTTTTATGTTTCGTGGTCTCGGAGGTTGCTCTTTTAAAATTTGCATTTAATTTAAAAGTGCAGTGGTTTTGAACTGGTGTCGAATAGGCCTACCTGTGGTCTTTACTACAGACATGCCCGCTATCTCATGTTCGGGTAGTATAATGCCAGGGTATATTAGAAATATCCGTAGGCCCTATATCGTATTCGTATCCACTCAGAGACAGTTGTTTCTCAATGCGCACATACACCCGTTCTCAGATACCCGTTTCTATAAGGACTATTTAACACGTGTACACTCTATATTGGCCTTAATGGGAGTTACTAGGTTAACTATAATAGCGTACAGGCATTAACGGTAGCCTATACAACTGTAGCCTATTATATGCAACTCTTAATGAGGGTCAATCTATTATTCTGTTATTTTCAAGCTCCACCTTCTATAATCGGACAGCTTCAATAAAGTTTTCTCATTATAAAAGGCGCTGAACAGTCGGTACTCTCGGCGTTACAATTAAGGATCCTGAGTGGCCGAGTGGGTTGGTGCCCGCTCGCCGCGCCGGCGCCCCGGGTTCGCTTCCCGGTCGGGTCGGATTATCAGAGATTAATTTCTCGGATCTTTACTGCGGGTGGCTCGGTCGCATTATAAACGTGGAGTACAATACAACACACAATACAACACATCACAATACAACTGGGGCGCGGTGGTGTAGGGGTATGTTCGGTGCCTTGCAGCTGGAGGGTTGCGGGTTCGGATCCACCTCAAAGTCGCCGCGTAGGGAGTCTAGGGACCCTGGGCAAGTCCTTCACTCGCAATTGCTCATGCGCTTCGGCGTGAAACTCCGATTCAGCGTTCGCGCAGTAGTCGGGAGCGCCTCTGAATGGGAAATCTGGTTGGGGCGCTATAACAAGTGTTCAAATACAATACAATACAATACAAGCCATGCGTAGGCCCACAGGTTACGCCAATGCAGACAACGTAATAATAATAGGCTATTATAGGGCCTAATAATAACTAACTGTCAGAGCTTAGACAATTTTTCCTATCTGTTACCTGTAACAAGTTGCGACCTGTCAGCTTGGTGTTGTGAATAAACGAAATTGATTGAATCGTCTATTAATTCAAACTGACAAGGGTTCGTCCATTAGGCTAAATATGTCAAGAAAATGGGGGGAGGGGTTTGGAAAAGTTTGACAGTTGTTGACAAGGGGGGAGGGGGTACGGTACAAGTTGACGTAAAAACATTTTCTCCAATATATCAACACAGACCCTTCCAAATGGTAGCAAAAACATTAAGAAATGCTAAAAATGCATAAAGTGCTTAATGTTGAATACTATTAAAAAGCTGGTAATAAACTAAAGTTACTAAACTCATATATTTTGAAATTCGAGATTGCATTTTTAGTGTAAATTTAAAAAAAAATGATTCTACATGTATTGAGCCATTTTGTTTCTTTTTTGTAGGGGGAGAAGGGTTCTGGGATTGTTGACATAATTTTTTAGGGGGTCCGTCAATGTTTGACAGTTGTTGACAAGGGGAAGGGGGTCAAAAACTGCCTAAAATTTGTTGACATAATTAATGGACGACCCCCAAGTACGCTTTAAGATTATGTGATAGGCTACATGTATAGGCCAAGTAGTAACAGACGATAACAAGTTTAACAGGAGTCAAATTTAACTTGTGGCGGCCTACAATTAAGGCGCCTATGATGCGGCCTATCTGTCCTACTGCTCATTTTACAGTCGCCCCTAGGGAGTGGAAGGCTGAGTCCTGGATGCGTGATTTAGTTGACGTGAATGCGTTTTTTCTCAGGATGTGTCGGGCATTGTTTCGTCGGCCAGAGACCATCTGATCCAGGACCTCCTGAAGGACTACCATTCGAGTGTCGAACCGTCGGGGGTGATTGAACTTCGCTTTGCTGTGTCCCTCGTGTGCGTCCGATTCGATAAAGTCAACGGGAAGCTGACGACGAACGCCAGGGAGAAATACGTAAGCGTAAAAGATAGACAGCCAAATAATCCATTCCGTCTCTTCCCCTGCATGCACAGATGCACGCGCTCTCTCGTGGTCATCTGAACCACATTCAGTCACAGTGTTTTGGGAGTTGTACATGGGCGCTATATAAATGTATGGACACATGCATAGACCTATAGCATAATACTGATATTTAGAAGATAAGGCATAATATATAGCACTATATGTAGGGTTGAATTTTTAAGTAGGCATACATATATAAGTATATACATGTACCTCAGTAGTACAGTACCTGTATATTATAAGCATAGCCTACTACTAAGTATACTTGCGATTTCACTCGAAGCAATCATCGACTGATGTTTTGGGCATCATGAAAACGGCGCTATAGAAATAAATATAATTATAAGATTTTTATATGTAATTATCGAAATTATAAAACTGATGGAATTGTCCATCGTAAAAGGTTATAGGACATTTTAAGGTGGTGATGAAGTTTGCGATGATCTAATGCATTTGCAGACATGGAACGATTTTCGATTGTCTTGGAATCCCAGTGAATATGATGGAATAAAAACTATGAGGGTTCCAGCCAGCCTCCTCTGGAAGCCAGACATTGACTGCTACAACGCGTAGGATACAAAATTTCTTGTATCCATTAATACTCCCAATGATTTAACGACGCATTTTCGATAGTTCTATCAATGAATTAAACTAGGTTAGAGATAGATGGATAGATAGATAGATGGATGGATGACTGGATGGATGGATGGATGGATGGATGGATGGATGGATGGATGGATGGATGGATGGATGGATGGATGGATGGATGGATGGATGGATGGATGGATAGGTAGATGGATGGATGGGTGGATGGGATAGATGGATAGATGGGTGGGTGGATGGATGGATGGATGGATGGATAGATAGATAGATAGATAGATAGATAGATAGATAGATAGATAGATAGATATTGATAGATGGATGATGGATGGATAGATGGATGGATAGATGGAGATGGATGGATGGATGGATGGATGATGGATGGATGGATGGATGGATGGATGGATGGATGGATGGATGGATGGATGGATGGATGGATGGATGGATGGATGGATGGATGGATGGATGGATGGATGGATGGATGGATGGAAGCACAATTGAACAACTCTTCACAATGAGACAGATACTTGAAAGAAGCATAGAACACAACCAGAAAGTCTTCATTAACTTCTTCGACTTCAGACAAGCATTCGACAGCATATGGCATGATGGAATGTGGAGAGTGATGCAAAATGCAGGAAAACCAGATCAACTGATCAAACTTCTACAATGGTGATTGAAAAGACCAACGAGACACCAATAAGAATCAACATCCAAGGAGAAGCTATTGAGCAAGTAGAGCAATTATTCGTCTATATACCTAGGTGGGCTAATAAACGCAGATGGCAGCAACGATAAAGATATACAAGGAAGAATTGGACGCGCTTCACAAGCATTTGAAATGATGAACAGGATATGGAGAAGCAGAGAATTGACACAGAAAACCAAGATAAAAATATGCGAGACGATGATACAACCGATTTTCCTATACGAAACGGAATGCTGGCAACAAGATGAAAAACGAATTATTACAGCAGAAATGAGTTGGCTACGGAAGATTGCAGGGATTTCAAGACTGCAGAAAATAAGGAACGATGACATTAGACAAGCATTAGGTATCCAAACAACCCTGCTAGATAAAGTCGTTCAACAAAGACTCCAATTGTTTGAACATGTAGAAAGAATGCCAGTTGACCGAATTCCACACAATGCAGTACACACAACATTCGAAGGAAAAAGAAACAAAGGTTGACCAAGACTACGCTGGATAGACAATATAAATGAAGACATAACATCACTTGGACTGACACTAAGGGGAGCAATGGACTTGACAAATGACCGAGGACAATGGAGATCATTTATTCGTACCCATCGCCGCCTGGTGGCTGGCGTCAGGAACTGATGATGATGATGATGATGATGATGATGATCTTATTGACGACGACGACGACGACGACGACGATGATGATGATGATGATGATGATGATGATGATGATGATGATGATGATGATGATGATGATGCTTTGATACATGTATAATTATGACTGTACTTATAATGCTTGTTTTCTCTGTTTCTGCTGGAAAGCAATTAAATTTAGAGTTACGGTAATATATATATATATATATATATATATATATATACATGTCTGTTTATCGATGCTTACAGGCTGGAAGTCGAGGTCAGATCAAGTGAGAACGCAGTCATTAATTCTGACGGGACAGTATCTTGGGTTCCAAGAACACATTACGAGACGTTGTGCGCCGTTGAGGATGGAAAACCTGTGTGTGATCTAAGGTAAGCTTAACAGCTGAGGTAAGTTTAATGCTAATGTAAGTTTAATAGCTAAAAGGTAAATTTAATAGCTAAGATAAGTTTAATAGTCAAGGTAAGTTTAATAGTTAAGGTAAGTTTAATAACTAAGGTAGTGCCTAAGTTTATTATCCATCTAGTTTAACTTGCGGAAATCTTGCTTGCTTGTAATCTTGAATAATGTTTGAGCCACAGGCTAAAAAGTCAATCTTGCGACAGATCACTTACAATCATTCAATCGTCATGAAACTTGCAGATAGACAGACACTTCATATCAAAATTTCAGCTCCCCCAAAAAGAGTTTATAGAATCGGGGACTCAACTTTTCGAATCGGGGAATCCCCTTTTCCGATGCAGCACTAAGTTGCCATTGGCCGCAACAGAAACTTGCCTCATTAAAATGCTATGTCGTAAAATGAACGCGGACTATATATTTGTAGAGGTCTAACTGCTTTTATTAGGTACTAGATGGATATAGTAAAAACTTTGTTTTTACGGGCTGTATTTTATTAGTCCTGGTAAGGCTGGCGTTTAATAGCAGGTTTTATAGCTAACGTAAGTTTGATGTTAAGGTAAGTTTAATAGCTAATGAGCTGATGAATCAATCAACAATCAATCAATGACAAGACGCAACTTTTAACGACGACGATGATGCGAAGAACATGATGATGCCCTGATGCAATGTATGAAGTGTTAGCGACTACATAGCCTATAATTGTATGTATTGTACTTAAAGATGCTCTCAGAATAACTATTCAGAAGCGCTCTGTAAAGACAGTGGCGTAACTAGAGTCAAAATGGAACCCGGGCAAGACCAACTCAACATTAGCCTAATAAATTTTTAGAGTTATTGGTAGATATATATATATACCCCTTCTCCGTCTCTCCATAGCCTCTCCTTACTACCCTCCTCTACCTCCGCCACCCCTCCTCCTCTTCCCTTCTGTTATTCTGACTGTACTGAGGACTAAAAGTCTTGCGACCTCTAGCCTATGACAACCCGCTGGATGGGCAAGTCTCGCCACAGGCTGGGGGCCAGAAGTCGAGTTCCAGATCAAGTGAGACACGCAGTCATTAATTCTGACGGGACAGTATCTTGGGTTCCAAGAACACATTAAGAGACGTTGTGCGCCATAAAGAATACTGAGGATGGAAAACCAGATTGGGAGAGTCAGCATCTGTAACTAAGTATCTAAGGTAAGTTCATGTTAACAGCTGAGGTAAAGAATTTAATAGCTAATGTTAAAGCAGCAACGCCTTGTCTGAACTATTGCTATATTATACACAAACAAGCAAAATTAATATAATTCTGCAGTGACCCTAAGGACTTTATGGTTTCATGTCCTATCCCCTCAGCCAAAGACCTCTGGATATTATCTTTTATCAAGGGGTAGCCTCAGCCTATAAGCAAAGTTGTAAAAGTCAAGGTAAGTTTAATAGTTAAGGTAGAGTTTAATAAGAGAAGGTAGACAGGAGAGGAGGAGAGAGTGCCTAAGTTTATTAGTCAAAGTAACCCGGGTTTTAATTCCAACTAAGGCATAGTTTAATAGCTAAGATAAGGTTTTATAGCTAATTCCAACGTAAGTAATTCCAACCAGGGGCTTAATTAATTAAGCATAATTAATCCAAGCATAATTAATTCCAACCCGGGCATAATTAGCTCCAACCAGGGGCTTAATTAATTCCAACCAGGGGCATAATTAATTCCAACCCGGGCATAATTAATTCCAACCCGGGCATAATTAATTTTTGCATAATTAATTCCAACCCGGGCATAATTAATTCCAACCCGGGCATAATTAATTCCAACCAGGGGCTTAATTAATTCCAACCAGGGGCATAATTAATTCCAACCAGGGGCATAATTTAATTCCAACCAATAAATAAGGGAATTCCAACCCGGGCATAATTAATTCCAAGCGAAGTAGAATTAATTCCAACCCGGGCATAATTAATTCCAAGCCGGGCATAATTAATGCAACATAATTAATGGGTATGAAGTGTTAGCGATAATTCATTTTCTCCAACCCGGGCATAATTAATTCCAACCTGGGCATAATTAATTGTATTGTATTGTATAATTAATTCCAACCCGGGTATTTAATTCCAAAGATTCCATATAGCGCCTCTAATTCAGAATAATTAATTCCAACCCGGGCATAATTAATTCCAAGCATAATTAATTCCAACCCGGGCATAATTAATTCCAACCAGGGGCTTAATTAATTCCAACCAGGGGCTTAATTAAAAAGGGGCATAATTAAAACGTCTTTAAAGAACCCGAGATTCCAACCAAAGATTAATTCCAAAACTAGTCATTAGTTTAGCCCTTAATGAGGGGGAAGGTTATTCCAAGTAGAGGGACCAACCACAGCAAATGCCCGGCGTTGAGCCAAGGCAGTCCTAGTCCTAGGAACAAAAAGATCTAGCCAATCAGCAGAGCGCAAGGAACGAGATGAGGTCGCAGATAACGGCTTTCGCATATAGTCAGAAAGATACTTTGGGGCACTGCTCAGCTGCGCCTTTGAGACTAGAAAGAGGATCTTAAAATGGATGCGCGCAATGATAGGAAGCCAGTGCAAGACATCAAGCATAAATGTAGAGATATGCGAAAAGCGAGGGAGTCGGGCTATGAGCCTAGCTGAAGCATTTAAGACCGATTGAAGGGGAGAAAGACGCTGTTTCGGGAGGCCCATAAGAAGTGAGTTGCAGTAGTCAAGTCGGGAACAGACAAACGCATGTACTATGGTGGTAAAGACAGAGGGAGAGACCGATCGTCTGATGGCTCTGAGACGCCTCAGTTGAAAGAAGCAGGAGCGAGTCAGGTTAGATATGTGCTCCGTGAATGTGAGGGAGGAGTCAAGCGTGACACCCAGGTCACGGACACTAGAAGAGTATGTGTAGGCAGGGAATTTCTCAGTTAGCAATTGAAAGTCAAGTTTGGAAAGCTGTTGTCTAGTCCCAAACCAGATCAACTGAGTCTTTGTAGCATTTAGGCAGAGTCGGTTAGTCGACATCCAGTAGTGAAGATCAGAAGCAAGACAATCAATAGAACGGACTAGTGATAGTTGATCAGATGATGGACCATGAACGAAAGCCTGGGTATCATCTGCATAAAGATGGCCATTTGCCCTGTGTTTAGAAAATAAGAGCGAGATGTCGGCAGTAAAGAGAATGTAAAGGATGGGTCCGAGTACCGAACCCTGATGAGGACGGATAGCCAGTCCTCCCTAGCCGTCTCATCTTCTCACCGACAGTTTACGGCCAGTGTACTCATTAGAGCTGAGTTGGCTATGGGGCACAGGTGGAGCAGTCATTTCGGAACGAATTTGTGCCCTGACGGGGATTTGAACCTCCGACCTCTCGGTTGACAGTCCAGCAATCTAACCACTACACTATCGCGCCTCCCATTATATAAACGAAAAATATTCTGTCGATGTTTGTAGTTTTGGTTCGTGGACTTACGACGTGTGGACCTTGGCATTGGAGTTGGAAGGAGAGGGAGTCTACATCGGTGCTTATATGAACAAGACGTGTCCCTGGTCGATCGAGAGCTACACTTCAGCCGTTAAGTCGACTACTTATCCGTGCTGCAAGGAGCCCTATTCCACACTCGACATGACCCTCCATCTGAAACCACTTCACCCTCCAGAAGAATGATTGGCCAATTCAATGGATGAATGAATGAGAGAGCGAGGACTGAATCAGTATAAATCTACCTCGCCGATTTCGTTTTTACCTGTGAATAAGGTGTTTAAGCGCTAAGGAAATCCAATGCTTCTCGATGAGAGCCGAGAAGCCTATAGCGGTGTTGCCTAAATAGCCTCTTTCAAAAATAAAATCTGAATCTTCATCATATAATTATGTAAACTTTGATTGCAGTCTTCTCGTACAATGAGCTTAATTAGGACTAACACAATATATTATGGCTACAAATTCTACTACATGCATGTGCATAGGAGATCACACACAAACTTTACAAGAGCGTTCCCTATAATTGGGCTTCTTCGAAAGAGTCTTGTTCTTCTTGACAGCCAGCAGTCGTTGATGTTAGGTTCCTGTGTAAAGTGCAGAATGTCCTCAACACTGCAGTGGCTGACCTTGAAGATTTTACAGACTACATTGCTGTAGGTGTAGTTCAGTCTACTGCTACTGAAGTTCACAGCCTCCATTCCGTATAGCAAGAATGGTTTGCAGTGCGCACTAACAAGATGCAGTTAATACCGGGGTTGTTAAAGGCTTGGTTTTTTGGTTTTGTTTATTTTTTTGGATTTAAAAAACCCAAAAAAACAAAAAACCGCAAATTTTGGTTTTTCGTTTTTTTTACAAATTTCAAAATTATAAATGCCCCAAAATTCGTCTCTTCAACTCTCTTCTGGGCTATTGTTTTATGGTCTTTGTTAACTTCGTTTTATGACATTCTACGGTTCTACTGTTCTATTTAATTTCATTTATATGCAGCTGATTAATATGAACGGTATTATGCCATTTTTATGAGTTTTATGATCCGAAATAGGAAAATCTCAAAAACCGAATAAAACCAAAAAACCCAAAAAACAACTTTTAATTTTGAAAAAGTTTGGTTTTTTGCACCACTGGTTAATACTGGCTCAGTGAATTTGCGGTATTAACAACAATAATAACCGCGAAGTTTGAGAACTAGACCTAATTAGCAAACTACGACAATATCTCGGAACTGGTCTTAGAAAAGGCGCTTGATAGATGCCCACTCAACGAACCTTAACCACCGATAAGTAACCTGTACTAACCTACTTTACTTTACCTTGATATCCTTATACCTTTACCATGCTTTCCTTGTCTTTACATTACTCAAATACGCAGGTAAGGTAAGGTAACACAATTACTGTTTTTACACGTTTCTGTCAACAGTAATCGTAAGTGGCGTAGTACTAGGGTTGCAGTATATCATGAAACGCGAACAAAGCCGTGCACAAGATCCCAAAACAATTAGACGTTTCGACAACAATGCAACGCTCGTTCCCGGCTATTCATAACTCGAGGACGGATTTTCTGTTTTGAAAGACGAAGAGGATGCGAGCCAAGAGGCTGAGGTGAAAAGAAGTTACTTTAGCAATACAGCACTTTCGCGAATTTCATAGTCCCGTTAGATTCTCATTTTTATGAGAATTGGGAGAACTTAATTACCTGGTTGGTCGCACTTTGACATAACATAACATAGAAAGGGTTTTACGTGGTTCAGAAGACTGTGTTGAAACTACTGCAAGTTAAACTGTAATGCTTGACACTTTAACGACGAGCTGCATTGGCTTCCCAGTCGCTTTTAGGACACACTCCTCTTGAAGTGTTAATAACCTATCTCTCCTAGCTCCACCTTTAAAGCTGCTTTAGTGTCCACTGAGACAGTAGGCTACTGTCATCCAAACCATTCCATAAGTCACAACTCTTGCACTAAAGAATTTCTGCCCTAATGTTCCTTTCGGTTTCCTAAATAATTTATACCTACGTGACTGTCCCCGAGTCGCCTTGTTTGGTGCTAATTCAAAGAAGGTCTACCACTGCGCTGTCTCCTTTCCAGTAATAATCTTGTATGCTTCAATTATTTCTCCTCTGCTCCTCATATGAAACCAACTGTCTTAGTTCACGTAAAATATACATAGTAAGGTCGGGTGTACAATCTTTAGCCTCACACAGTGAAAACCTAGACTTCTTTCTCGTTAGCATTAGGGTGCACCCCTGAGCTGGCTACTCAGAATCATGGCAGTGATTAGGCTGTGTACAGAGTATTCGCCTAGAACAGTTACCGTACAGTGGAAGCATTTCAATGACGCTATTTTGATAACCTTTGCATTTTTGCAACTTGCATTATAATACAGTCTACAGACAGGGTGAGTATTGTGCGTCATAATGCTGAACACACTTTGGGACTGTTATTCAGATATTCGTGTCACTTAATAAATAATATGCTGTAATTTACTTAATAAATCCAAGGTTTCGAAGGAATAATAATTTGCTACAGCGGTCATAAAGTAAACAAAATTAATAACAATGCAGTCATGCTAGTAAGAGGTTTTTGTTTGAGCAAAAGCAGATTAAGCAATAATATACGAAGACAAAATCTATTGACTGGTATATTGTAGTAGCCTATAACCATAATCGTAAACTTCAAATTTATAAAGCTCTACTCTAAATCTAAGCGCAGGGCACCGACTTATTCACGAGCGCTGCGTCGTATCAGAGGGGTTGTCCAGAGATCGATACAGTGGCGGTCCGTGTCTATAGATAGGGTTCGAGTAATAGACAAAAGCCAGTACTGTTGAAGAGGTTGCAAATTAGCTAACTGGGTCAAAAAGAACATGCGCTGCTAACTTTTGACCACAGTGTATCTCTAGTAAATATCCATTAAGTGTTTCAGTTGTTGTTCTTGTTTTGCAGTCATGTTGCTCAAAGTGCAGGTGCTGATCTTTTGAGTGCAGATGCTAGATACCGTAATTGCTACAAATATGTTATATTACACTTATCTGAATTATACAACAATATACACCCGTGAATATAAACTATTTACTAATTAAAGGTTTTATGTCGGTTTTTATATGGCTCAGCAGCAAGTGTATAATTATGTGTGCCTGTGAGGGAGTGAAATGAGTGAGCGAGTAAAGTGAGCAAGTGAAATGAATGAGTGATTGACCAAGTGAAGTGAGTTAGCAAATGGTATGAAGTGAGTTAAAATGAGTGAGCAAGTTAAATGAGTGAGTGCATGAGTCCATGTCTACAGCGGGTGAGAGGATCAGTAGGTGCAGCAGTGATCGTAAAAACTGAATGTTAGGCCTATAAAAATTAAACTAGTGCCGCGTCAAGAAACTACTCAGAAGCGCTGACGTGTGTGGGCACTGATCAGAGGCCTCCAAAAACAACAGCTGGAGAAGGGCAAGTCCAGGTCGGGTGATGTTCACAGCCCTCTGCCCTTCGTACCGACCGTTCGTGTATTATCTGCAGCACCCCGAGATCACACACTTGACCTGTGCATTAGGCGACACGTTTTAAAACAATGAACTCGTCCCCTTAGCATCATCCAGGACATTAAACATGCACTGGGTCTGCCCCGTGGTCTACTAGTTAACAAATCTTAAATCACCTACCCCGAACACCCATAGCTGTAGCGCGTGTCAAAAAACAGGCCCATGTTCATTCCAGTTAACCCTTTATGGGCCTGAAGTGTATTTTTGCACCGTAAGGTTTAATAGATGCCATGTAGCACAGCTTAGGCCTATGGTGCATTTTTGCACTTATGCGCAACCTGGACTAGATAGTACTGCATCTCTAAATTTATTATTCATCGTTCAATGGACATTATTTTTGTTTGTTGTTGTAACATTTATAACAGCATAGGGGTCAATTAACGGGTTTTTGTCGTTGATTGTTGCTTGTTTGCCTTTATGTTTGCTAGAATTTTTGTGCATTCCTTTGCATTATTTACATTGCAAATGTGAAAAGCAAATTCATTTGGCTGAAACTGTTGACTGAATTTTTGGCACTTCTTACACTATTTATGCAATTTTTGCAATTTACCTAATTTGGGCCTAATTAGGCGTAAATAATGTTTTCAAATTTTTAAAATTTTCCCATAATATACCACAGTCATATTGCTATTTTCGATTTTTCAATGATATAAAAAAATAGTAATAAAAAAATAGTAATAAAAATAGACTCCATAGACTCATAGAGGGTTAAGACGCTAAGCCTGCAGATTAGAATATTACGCTGCGCAGTTGACTCTTGTGTGTTTGTATCGAAGTATGAGGTCCAAAGGTTTTTAGCTTCTTTATCACTTCAGTGGGTCTTCAGATTCATTAACCAGTTCGGTGTGTCTGAGTTTCAATTAGTAACTGCTTGATTTTATTATCAGCCGAAAGTGCGCAACGTTAAGAATGCTTTACGTTAGGGGTCGTTTATCTGCATTGCTCTTCGCATGCATTGCTGCTGGTCTATTCCACTTTCAGGTAGGTCCATATACTTCATTCATTTTGAGGTTTTATATAGCACCTAGGGGACTGCGGGTATACCCGTACCCGCGGGTTTACCCGTACCCGACCCGTACCCGCGGGTCGGGTACGGGTCGGGTACGCACCTCACGGGTCGGGTCGGGTACGGGTAGGGTCATCACGGGTATGGGTATACCCGGTTTTACCCGTGCCGACGTGAAGTTTTGGGGTTACAATGTCACCATTTGTCACAATTGTCACCAAGTTTATTTGAATGATTGATTGATCATTACATATAATAGAGAATATCGGCGCACAATGACCTTGATGGGGTCTGCAACGTACTATTAACAGTTACTTAGTGTTCTAGGTGACAGCATATAATAGACCACGGAGATAAAATGTATAATGCAATTGAGACAGCACAGCAATTCCCTGTGGCAAGATCCATTGACTGCCTATTATTATTATGTTATATGGTATATGTTGGAAGTTCTGCATTGGCTTCCTGTCCGGCAGCGCATCGAGTATAGAGTTGTCTCTCTGGTTTGGCGATGCCATCTTGGCCTTGCGCCAGCCTACCTAATAGACCTCTGTCAGCCGGTGTCGGGGGTTCAGGGTAGTCGCTCCCTTCGCTCTGCTGAGAGGGGGTAGTGGTGGTCCCGTTTGCCCGCACAGCAACCATGCAGAACCGAGCATTCTCTGTGGTAGGCCCTAGGGTTTGGAATAGCCTCCCTCAGGAGCTACGCCTGTTCCCTAGAACATGCACTGATACTTTCTATGGCCACTTGAAAACTTACCTTTTTGGCCGGACTGGAGTTGGGAGCGCTTCTGAGTAGTTACCTGAAGGGGCGCTATATAAATTTTTGAATGAATGAATGAATGAATTATTACTGCAACTATAGTGCTGCTGCTGCTACTACTACAACAACTACTGCTGCTGCTGCTTCTGCTGCTGCTTCTGCTGCTGCTGCTACTACTACTACGACTACTACTACAACAACAACAACAACTACTACTACTACTACTACTACTACTACTACTACTACTACTACTACTACTACTACTACTACTACTACTACTACTACTACTACTACTACTACTACTACTACTACTACTACTACTACTACTACTACTACTACTACTACTACTACTACTACTACTACTACTACTACTACTACTACTACTACTACTACTACTACTACTACTACTACTACTACTACTACTACTACTACTACTACTACTACTACTACTACTACTACTACTACTACTACTACTACTACTACTACTACTACTACTAACTGCCACTACTACTATCATTACTACAACTACTACTACTGCTACTGCTACTGCTACTGTTACTATTATTGTTACTGTTATTATTATTATTATTATTATTATTATTTTTTAATTATTATTATTATTATTATTATTATTATTATTATTATTATTATTATTATTATTATTATTATTATTACTACTACTACTACTACTACTACTACGACTACTAGGCCTACTACAACTACTGCTACTACTATCATCATCATCAGCAGCAGCAGCATATTTATTACTATCACTAAATGCTGAGTTGTAAGCCTATTGGCCTGTTAGGAATAGGGACTTTGGGAAGGCGTGGTAATGACGTGAAGGCCTGACGGGTACTGTACGGGTACGGGTATACCCGCGGGTACGGGTAGGGTCGGGTAGTAATTTTGAGTACGGGTCGGGTACGGGTACGGGTAACGGTTCTGTGTTACGGGTACGGGTCGGGTAGCAAAAATGCTGTACCCGCAGACCTCTAATAGCACCCCTTCAAGATCATCTGCTCAAGAGCGCTTCCGACCCAACCGCGCCTAAATAGAATAGTCTTAAGGTTCGAATAGAACATGGTGGAATGGTCTCTGGGCACTAGGCGAAATATTCCAGGTCGCAGGGATTTAGACCTATAGCCTGCACTTTAATATTTTGCCTTACAGGGCTACATCGCTTCTGCCTACATTATATTACATTGCTTGCATGTTTGTGTTCCTGCGTAAGCTTATTTTTGACTGGCTAATGTCCGCTTTTTATACTTCTTGGTCTGCGAGGTTGTTCTTTTATCATTTGCATTTAATTTGGAACAGCAGTGGTTTTGAAGTGGTGAAGACTTTTTCTACAGACATGTCCGCTATCTCATGCTATTATAGAGACTTTTGTCCGAATATAATGCCAGGGTGTAATGGAAATATCCGTATATCGTATACACAAAGAGACAGTTAATTGTTTATCAATGCGCACATACACCCGCTCTCAGACACCCGGTTGTATATGGAACACGTGCATAAAGTACCTTAAGGGGGCGGGGGTACAAGGTTATGACGTACAGGCCTTGACTTAAAAACTGCATTATGTGCAACTCTTAATGATGGGCCAATTTATTATTCTGTTATTATTTAACGCCACCTTGCAAAATGAGAAAGCATCAATCGTTGTGAGTGAAGAAATTGCTCGAGGTCCTTACACAGTTACAGTAGCCCTCAACGGAGGACTCAGTGTAGCATACTATCGGCGTTAGAAGCCAAAAGTACAGGTTACTACAATGCAGGTAATGTAACGAATATAATGCCAGGGTGTAACGTAATAATAATAATAATAATAATAATAATAATAATAATAATAATAATAATAATAATAATAATAATAATAATAATAATAATAATAATAATAATAATAATAATAATAATAATAATAATAATAATAATAATAATAATAATAATAATAATAATAATAGTGCTCGTGCAACACAGTCGCCCCTAGGGAGTGAAGGCTGAGCCAACCTTATGGGGCTAGCTCCTTAGAAATTTCGAGATACGATTACAATTACGATTACATGATATAGTAGTAGGCTAACAGACGATAACAAGTTTAACAGGAGTCAAATTCAACTTGTGTCAGCCTACAATTAAGTCGTCCATCTGTCCTACTGCTCATTTTACAGCCGCCCTAGGGAGTGGAAGGGTGAGTGCTGGATGCTTGATTTAGTGGATGTGAATGCGTTTTTTTCAGGAAGTGTCGGGCATTGGTCCGTCAGCCAGAGACCAACTGATCCAGGACCTTCTGAAGGACTACCATTCGAGCGTAGAACCGTCGGGAGTGATTGACCTTCGCTTTGGTGTGTCCCTCATGTGTGTCCGATTCGATAAAGTCAAAGGAAAGCTAAAGACGAACGCCTGGGAAAAATACGTAAGCGTAAACGATCGCCAACCGGTCCATTCCGTCTCTTCCCCTGCATGCACTCACTCTCTCGTGGTTATCTGATGACTGATAGACAGACTGACTGACTCACTAACTCACTGAATAACTGACTCACTGACTGACAACTGCACATCTGGCTGACTGACTGACTGACTGAGTGACAGACAGACTGACTGACTGACTGACTGACTGACTGACTGGCTGACTGACTGACTGACTGACTGACTGGCTGACTGACTGACTGACTGACTGACACCCAGATAGACAGACTGATTGACTGATTGACTGAGTGACACACAGACAGACAGACTGACTGACTGACTGACTGAATGACTGACTGACTGACTGACTGACTGACTGACTGACTGACTGACTGACTGACTGACTGACTGACTGACTGACTGACTGACTGACTGACTGACTGACTGACTGACAGATAGGAGGGTTTAACTTGCTGCCCTCAGTGGCTAGACTTCTCCTTTCTAGGACTCTTCGAATTTCGAAAAGACTTTTCTAACGAGACATAATTTAACATGAAGCGATCATCAACTGATATATTTTGCATTATTATAAAGACGTAAAAGAAGTAATTGGATTCGATTAAACAGACAGGCAGACAGAAAGGTATAGGCAGACAGACAAACAGACAGTGTTTTGGGCGTTGAACATGGGCGCTATATAAATGTCGAAACACACGCATAGACCTATAGCATGATACTGATGATCTAATGCATTTGCAGACATGGAACGATTTTCGATTGTCTTGGGATCCCAAAGAATATGATGGAATAAAGAATATGAGGGTTCCAGCCAGCCTCCTCTGGAAGCCAGACATTGACTGCTACAACGCGTAGGATACAAAATTTGTTGTATCCATTAATACTATCGATCATTTGTTTATGTCGCATTTTCGATCATTCACTCAATTAAAGTAGGCTAAATAGATGGATAGATGGTATATAGTTCTATCTATCTATCTATCTATCTATCTATCTATCTATCTATCTATCTATCTATCTATCTATCTATCTATCTATCTATCTATCTATCTATCTATCTATCCATCTATCTATCCATCCATCCATCCATCCATCCATCCATCCATCCATCCATCCATCCATCCATCCATCCATCCATCCATCCATCCATCCATCCATCCATCTATCTATCTATCTATAGATCCATCCATCCATCCATCCATCCATCCATCCATCCATCCATCCATCCATCCATCCATCCATCCATCCATCCATCCATCCATCCATCCATCCATCCATCCATCCATCCATCCATCCATCCATCCATCCATCCATCCATCCATCCATCCATCCATCCATCCATCCATCCATCCATCCATCCATCCATCCATCCATCCATCCATCCATCCATCCATCTATCTATCTATCTATCTATCTATCTATCTGTCTATAGATCCATCCATCCATCCATCCATCCATCCGTCTGTCTTTCTATCTGTATGTATCTATGTGTCTATCTATCTATTCATCATAAATATATCTGTCTGTTTATCGATGTTTACAGCCTAGAAATCGAGGAAAGATCACGTGAGAACGCAGTCATTGTGTATGACGGAACAGTTACTTGGGTACCAAGAGCATTTTACAAAACGTTGTGCGCCGTTGAGGATGGAAAACCAGTCTGTGATCTAAGGTAAGTTTAACAGCTAAGGTAAGTTTAATAACTAAGGTAATTTTAATAGCTACGGTAAGTTTAATAACTAAGGTAAGTTTAATAGCTACGGTAAGTTTAATAGTTAAGGTGAGTTTAATAGCTGAGGTAAGTTTAATAGTTAAGGTGAGTTTAATAGCTGAGGTAAGTTTAATAGCTGAGGTAAGTTTAATAACTAAGGTAAGTTTATTAACTAAGGTAAGTTTAATAACTAAGATAAGTTTAATAGTAGGTAAGGTTAACAATCACCGGTAAACTGCCTACTTTAAAATCTCAGGTGGAAGTAAGCTGTCAATGACGATAGCCTATGATTTCTTGCAAGCATGCATTTTGATCGCTGGTATGTCTGTGCCTGTATAAGTGAATGTTAATGTATGAATGAATAACGTAAGAAAGAAAGTAAGAATGAATGAATGAAAGAGAGAATGACTGAACAAATAAAGGAATGTATATTAATTAGCGAGTGAATGAAAGAATTCAGTGAAGGATGAAATGACCGTAAAATGAGTCTAGCGTAGTCTAAGTTAATACAAATAAAAAACCTCTTGTACTTATCAATATAATCGAGCAAACTAGACGATCTAGAATGGCGAGTAATCTCAGTCCAGTTGTATATGATTTTAAATGTAAAAGAAGAAAACTCAATTAATCAACCAATCAATTTTCATTTATTAAAATTAAGTTGACAAGTACGCAACTTACACAAAAATGCGAAGAAGAAGAAGACGACGAAGCACAACAAGAACAAGAACTAGAAGAACAAGAAGAAGAAGAGCAGTCCCTTGAGCTAGCCTTTCTTAGCCTCGGCATATGAGGGCGGATGGCCAGTCCTCTCCATTGCCGTCTCATCTTCCCACCGCCAGTATACGGTCAGTGTACTCATTAGAGCTGAGTTGGCTAGGGGCGTAGGCCGAGCAGACATTTCGAAACAGATTTCTGCCCGACCGGGATTTGAACCCCCAACCTCTCGGTTGACAGTCCAACAATCTAACCATTACAGTATCCCCATTTTATAAACGAAAAATATTCTGTTGATGTCTCATAGTTTTGGTTCGTGGACTTACGACGTGTGGACGTTGGCAATGGAGCTGGAAGGAGAGGGGGTCGACGTGAGTGGTTATATGAACAAGACGTGCCCTTGGTTGATCGAGAGCTACACTTCAGCCGTAAAGTCGACTACGTATCCGTGCTGCAAGGAGGCATATTCCACACTCGACATGACCCTCCATCTGAAACCACTTCACCCTCCAGAAGAATGATTGGCCAGTGAATGGATGAATGAATGAGAGAGCGACGAATGAATGAAAGAAAGGACGCATGAATGAATGAATGGAAATGAATCGAATTATATTCTTCGATTATTGATTCAAACTGACATGAACGCGGTATAGCCTAATTACAAGTCATAGTATGAACGGATGATCACAAGTTATTACAGGAGTCGAATTGTATGACAGCCATGCAAAGTGCCCATCTAAAATGAATGGGAATGAATGGAATTGAATGAATATGAATGGAAGTGAATGGGAATGAATTATTGCGAATGAACTATATTGCCCAATGCAAATGAGCAAATGAACGAAAGGATGCGTGAATGAATTGTGAATGATTATGGGTGGATGTTAATTAATACGAATTAATGTGTATTAACGAATGCAAATGAATGAACTGACTAACTAACTAACCAACTAGTTGATTAATTAATTATTAATGAATTAACGAACTATTGAGCCAATGATTTAATGAGTCGATGGGTTAAATAATTAATGAAGTAATGAGCGATAGATCGAACGAATGAAGACGAACTGGCAATTCTAGACCCTATGACAGACATGTTTATAGAACAATGATTTCCTAACAAAGTACTTTCCGAACACCATCCACCATAGTCTTCCCGCCTGGTTGTACCTGGAACCGAACCAGACAATTTCTGCCTCACGGAATTTGCTTTTACCTCTGTGTTTAAGCGCTGAGGAAATCCAGTGCTTACGATGAGAGCCGAGAAGCAGGGTTGCTTAAGTAACCTCTTTCAAAAATAAAACTGAATCGTTATCGCATATTATGTAAACTTTAATTCCAGTCTTCTCGTACAATGAGCTTAGGCCTATCACAATATATTAGACCTACAATATATTATAACAGTATATTATACCTACAATATATTATAACAGTATATTAGGACTACAATATATTCTCACAATATATTAGGCCTACAATATATTATCACAATATATTATGCCTACAATATGATATCACAGTATATTAGGCCTACAATAATATTATATTATCACAATATATTAGACCTACAATGTATCAATTTTTTTTATTAACCAAATAAGGTAGTACAGAAAAAGCAGAAACAGGGATACAGCGTTCTCAGAAGAGCAGACCTGCCTGTACTATACTAATTATAAATATTACACAGTCCACGTTTCATTACTACGAATTATACTATGTGCATAAGAGATCACACACAAAATTTACAACAGTATTATTCCTATAATTGGGCATCTTCGAAAGAGTCTTGTTCTTCTTGACAGCCAGCAATCTTTGATGTTAGGTTCCTGCGTGAAGTCCAGAATGTTTTCAACACAGCAGTGACTGACCTTGAAGATCTTACAAATGGCATTGCTGTAGGCCTATGTGTAATTCAGTGAATTGAATTCAGTTACTGACGTTCACAGGGCATCTTCCATTTCGTAAAGCAAGATTGGTTTGCTTTACCTTACCTTGTTGCTTTTACACGTTTCTGTCAACAGTAATCGCAAGTGGCGTAGTACTATATGGTTGCAGTATATCATGAAATGCGAACCAAGTTGTGCGCAAAATCCAAAAACAGTGAAACGTTTCGACAACAATGCAACGCTCCTTCCCGGCTGCATAACTCGAGGACGGATTTTCGGATTTTAAAGACGAAGACTCGTCGAAGAGGATTCGAATCCAGATGCCGAGGTGTAAAGAAATGACATTAGCAATACAGCACTTTCGTAAAATTAATAATTCCAATTAGTCATTAGACTCACACGTTGATGAGAATTGGGAGAACTTATTTACATACCTTAACACAACATAACATGAAAAAGGTTTCAAGTGGTTCAGAAGACGTATAGTCTGTGTTAGAACCATTGCAAGTCAACTTGTAATGTTAACACTATATTATAACGACGAGCTGCGCTGGTTTCCCAGTCGCTTTTAGTACACGCTCGTCTGGAAGTGTTAATAGGCTCTCTGTCCTAGCTTCATCTTAAAAGCTGTTTTAGTGTCCACAGAGACAGTAGGCTACTGTCATCCAAACCATTCCACAAGTCACAACTCTTGCACTGAAGAATTTCTGCTCTAAAATTCCTTTCGGTTTCTTAAATAATTTATACCTATGTCCCCGAGTCACCTTGTTTGTTGCTAATTCTAAGAACTTCTCCCACTGCCCTGTCTCCTTTCCAGTAATAGGCCTACTCTTTTATGCTTCAATTATGTCTCCTCTGCTCCGAATATGAAACCAACTGTCTTAGTGAGTTAGTTCACGTAAAATATGCATAGTAAGGTCGGGCGTACAATCATTAGCCTCATACAATATAAAACCAAGACGTATCTCTGGTTAGCATAATGCCATAAGGTGCACCCGGGGACTGCCTGGCTTCGCAGAGTCATGGTAGTGATTACGTATAGAGTAGGCTATACGCCTAAAACAGTTACTGTGGAAGCAATTCAATGACGCCATGTTGATAACTTTTGCAACTTGTAGCCTATTATAATACATACAGCCTATACAGACAGGGTGAATATTGGGAGTCATAATGTTGAACACACTTTGGGACTGTTATTTAGATATTCGTGTCACTTAATAAATAATATGTTAGAATTTACTTATTAAATCCAGGATTTAGAAGGAATAATAATTTGCTACAGTGGTCATAATGTAAATTTATGCGTTACCTAATAACTAATGCAGGCATGCTAGTAAGAGGTTTTTGTATGAGTAAAAGCAGATTAAGCAATATACGAGGACAAAATCAATTGACTGGTTTATTGTAGTAGCCTATAACCATAATCGTAAATTCCAAATTTATAAACCTCTACTCTAAAGCTAAACACAGGGCACCGATTTATTCACGAGCGCTGCTTCGCATCAGAGATCGATCCAGTGGAAGTCGGAGTCTATAGCGTTCGAGTAGGCCTAATAGGTAAAAAAGTCAGATGAGGGTGCTTTTTGAAAAAGTAATATAGCGCAATAGAAAGTATGATCTACCAAGTGGCATAATACTGCTGTAGTCTGTAGAAATCTATTTTGGACATAGAAAATGGATAATTATCATAGTCATAATTGTATTGCCTTGGCATTCATGAGTAAACATGCTGCCATTATCCAACTATGTAGCAAGTTTAATGACCTGTGTATAGTGCGAGCTGAACTGTTAATGACCCCCAATTAGTTGTTTGTGCTTTTTGTATTCGCCTTTCTGCTCTTGTTTCTGCCCCTTTGGTATATTGAAGGTGCTGTCAACCAAGAGGTCAGAGGCTCAAATCCCCGCTAGGGCAGAATTTGGTTGGATATTTCTGCTACATCTGCACCCCCGGTCCACTCCGCTACAATGAGTACACTGACCGTACACTGTCGGTGGGGAGATGAGACGGTGAAGGAGAGGACTGGTCAACCGCCCTCATATGCCAAGGCTGAGAAAATGAAGTCGCTAGCACTTAATACCCATGACTGCCTCAGGGCTAGCTTAAGGGACTGTTTAAAAATAATATACTATAACATTATAGAAGCGCATAATTATGTTATAACATTAAACAGATGTTCGTCGGGTCCACCAAGTTGGCTGAAGCTGCATTTCGCATTTAGACTTTAATTCTGTCGGTCTTTATTTATGTAGGCAATTTTCTCGGTGTGCGAGTCATTCTGCGTGTCTGTGTCTATGTTCCTCGATCTGCCCGTCTCTCCATCTGTCCGTCGGTCTGTCTATCTGTCTACCTCCGTCTGTATCTTTGTTCATCTTTCTCTCTGCGTCGAGTTTACGACTGTTGTATACTTGACGTCACATCTTGAACGTGTTTATTTGAGGAATATATATATATACATATATATATATATATATACAATATATTCATTATATACTGTATATATATCATAATTATATCATACATTTATACTGAGCACGTTTCCAGAGTATATATATATAAGCTTATACTGCTCCAACTGTTATGTATAACTATTATATATATATAATATCTCTCCATATATAATATATAACTGTTATAATTATATATCTATAACTGTTTTGTTATGATCGTGGGCTCTGTGGTGCTTTCGCGGGCCAACGCCCCTGCCAGACTCCAGCCGCTGACGCACTCGTCCTATAATTATCTCAGCCCCTACGGTTTGTTCTCATCCAGTGCATATGCTACGAAGAGCAACGTTGCTGCTGCTGCTACTGCTGCTGCTGCTGCCTAGCACTGTGTGAGAGAGAAAGTGGGTGTGAGATAACTGGTGCAGCGTTTACTTTCTAATGGATAGCATATATGGGGCCACGTACGTACAGAGGCGTTTATTTTTGCTAGTCCATGATACTGCTGCACATATCTGTATGCATACGTTATCATACGTACGCTCGGCTGCCTATGTATTTGGCGGGCAGAGCAGTATGTGCGTCATAAGCCATTTCTAGCGGATCATCGAAAGATTTAATGAAAGCAGGATCTGCTGAATTGGTTTCAAAGTGGTTTTAGACTTTGGATTTAGAATTATGTCTGTTTTATTATCGACTTAATCGTTGGACGGATTATCGTAGCTGACCGTCTAAGACTGTTTGCGAATTAAGGCCAGCCTGTGTGGAGAGCTGGTTGTGCGGTCTTGAAGAGAAAGTTCTGGCGGTGCCACTTGGAATGCCCGCCGCTGCTCAACAAGATGGCGCAACTGAAGGAACTATTTCTCATCGGGGTAAGAACAAAGAATGAGGGATGCTGATTACTCAGATAAAGTCACTATTTTCTAATCTGTTCTGTTTTGATCTGTTCTTTAATGTTCTATTCTGTTCTGTTTTGGTCCGTTCTGTTTTGGAATTATATCTCAAAATTCATATGTTCAGTTTTTATCCGTTCTTTTTTGTTCTAATAAATCTGTTCTGCTCTGCTTGATCAGTTCTCTTCTAATATCTGTTCTGTCTTTATCGGTTCTCTTATGTTCTACTCTATTCTGTTATGTTCTATTCTATTCGATCTGATTCGTTCTCGTGATATTTAGCTGCTATGAATGCAACTGCAACAAATAAAAGAATTAATGAATGAGTTAATGAGTTAATGAATGAGTGGATGAGTTATTGAATGAGTGGATGAATTAATGAATGAGTGGATGAGTTAATGAATGAGTGGATTAGTTAATGAATGAGTTAATGAATTAGTGGATGAACGAATAAACGAACGAATAAATAAAAAAATGAGTGAATGGATGGATGGATGGATGGATGGATGGATGGACGGACGGACGGACGGACGGACGGACGGACGGACGGACGGATGGATGGATGGATTAGTGTTGATTGAAACGTTGATATTAGATCATTGTTTTCTTGTAATACAGACGGATAAACTCCAGTGCTACGGAGGCACCGAGGACCCGAACAAAACCGATTCGTCTTCGGATATGATCGCCCTCTCCGTCTCAAACGCCACAACAAATGAATTCTACTACGACGAAGACTTTGCTATTCCATTCGACGCAAACCTTACCGATGGCCAGGTGGCGCCACTAGAGGACTCGTTGTTACTCTACTCGACGTCAGATGGAGTCAGCACCAGTCAGTGTTCGGTGGACGAGAGGACAGAGAGGACGTTGTCCCCCTATCGAACGGTGGTTGATTTGTCGGATAGCGACGTAGAGTTGGATCAGAGCGTGAGGAGGATGGCCAGCAGTACCTCTGAGGGTGGTAGCGAGAGCTACTGGGGCACAGATTCCCGCTTACTGCGAGGGTGTGGAATTTCAGTGGAGAACGACCAGCTAGACATGGAAAGATCCGGGGAGGATCTAAGCAGCTCTTCGGATTCTCTGGCACGGGAAACGGATTACGAGGAACCGGATGTAAGGCTGACCACGTGGGCGGAAGTGGGGATGGGGAGTATGAAGAGCTTAAAGAAGAAACCGGAAGTTAATTATGGAGGCGAGATTAAGGCATCGAGCAGCAGCGAAGATTCAGATCAATATGAGAGGAATCGCTTAGTCACGTGGGCAGAACTTGACAGCAAAGTATGTCACGTTCCAGTTGTCTTTGAAGATGAACTTACATGGAAGAGGGTGCGTGAATCTGTTGATAATTTAGAAACGGGTTTTATGCAGAACAGTGGGTCTCAAGTCGCCTTGGCAACAGGATTTACGAGTGGTGACGTATCTCTGGTTGCCAAGGATACGACATTTTTAAACGGTAGTCAGTCACAGGTGCCTTTGGCAGCTGGCATGACAACCTGGAGGACCTTGATGACGTCAGGTAGACATGGTGAAAGTTCTTCGAGCAGTGACGATATACGGTCAACTGAAGAATGGCCGAGCTATCACGAACCGGAGAGTCCGACTTCGCCTCAAAGGGAAAAGTCGGTCTCTTCACCGTCTAGCAAGGATGATGGTTACGATAGCGTGACGAAGGATCTATCGATCAATGACAGTATCCAAGATTCGGATGAGGTTCAGCCTCAGAGCGAATACCACCAGTTCGAAGGATTTGCGAGTGGTGGGGACAGTGTTGAGTCAACGATGTTCTCTGAAATTCCTGAGATTCTTCGACAGGCCTTGATGGAATCCAATCTGTGTTCATCGATTTCGACTACCGATGATCACCAGCAAGCAATTCCTTACCACCTGTTGGACAATTCCCTTGTTGTCCAACAGACGGTGGAAGACCAGCAGCAATCGGTTGAAACGGTGGACCCGCTGCCTCAAGGTCGTGGAATGCAAGACGAGGAAAGCACTAGATCCACTGAACGCTGGGATTCACTGAATTTGTCCATTTCTGCTTCTGGTCAGCAATCTGTTGTTGCTCCAGTAGCGAGTTTTTCGGAGACTTCAAAGAGTCGCTTGCCTTTTGACACAGGTACAAAGCTTTCATTGACGCATGAAAGCAAAGGGCAACAGTTGCACGAAGCACACACGCTTCCGAGGGTTTCGAAACGAATGGGCAATTGCAATAACGTAACCAAAAATTCGGGAGCCAGCACGTCTTTCGTATTTCGTTCACTTATGAGGCCTTTACCGGATCTTGGTTTCCTTAGGAAGCCTACACAAAGCGACGGAGATGATAAACAGAATTTAAGAATCTGTTCGGAAATAAAAACTGAATCGGTGGACGCTTTAAAGAAGCAGTTCATTCGAAATTCTGAATCTTCGCGCCTGCAGCAGAATACACTCGAACGTGACAGCATTGTGTGTTCACCGGGAAAAGAATTTCTGTTTGAGACAGGAAGTCGTGGAAATACCTCCCGGTTCTGTCCGACCTTGAGCAGGACAAGGTCAAGGAATTCTGATTCTGCGTTCAGTGCACACAGTTCGACCTCATCCGGAATCGATCCAGGAATGGTGGATCTAGACGATGGTTATGGCACCTGGAATAATAGGAAATGGACGTTGAACGCGCAGAACCAGTTGGTGGAACCTTGGGATGTGGTTGCGCAGCAAATGCCTGAGGCAAAAACGATTTCAGGGAGTTGCAAAGAATTCGATGTAAAAACCGGCGAATCTCGTGATATCGACTGGAAGACAGAGCCTCTCGTTGTGAAGGTTTGCAACACGTGCAACATAAGAACTGTGCATCTCAAGGAAGAGAAACAGACTTCTCAGCGCGGTCCTCCCTTGTTTGCTGATTGTAAGACAAGAAATCTGTTGACTCTTCTGCCTAATATTATTGTTTCAAGCGCAAACAATACAAATAACAAGAACACTGCGTTTGATGCAGTTGACCTGAACGAAAATGCGAGATTTGGGGACACCTCTTTGGATACTGGAAACGCTAGTAACAATAACAAAACTGGCGATATTACACATGAATCAAGTAGCTATAAGGGAAATACCGATACGATGAACATTGCATTTGATACTGTTAAGTCTAGCGAACGATCTCCGTGTGACAGCCGAAATCCCCGTCAGCCGGATGTAGAAAGACGTCTAGTCTCGAAGGATAGGATCCAGACCAACTCACGGTTCAATGCAGCTGATCATTCTGGAACAGAGGCCCTTGTCAATTACGAGAAAAGTCGTAGTGTGATCGATGGCAAAGACAGACGCCAACAACTGACAAACTCCAGCACAATAGAACAGGAACTCAACGAACAGTGCACGAGAGCCATTAATCCTACAACTGTACGCATAGAATTCCGTCAAGAAAAAGACAACGGGGTGAAACGAATGGAAAGACAGGTTGAGAGAGAGAAAGACATTCAGATTCCAAGGGCAAATAAGAACGTCAGCATCCTGGAGAATGGTATTCGGTTCAGGCCGGGATCCACAAAGGGCGAAACAGAGTCTCAATGCATTGAATCAAAGGCGATTAGAGTTGCCTCCGTTGACCAAGAGAAACTTCAAAAAGATGTCATCGGTAAGTATTTCAAGGGGTGGCCTTTATCATCTGAAACAACGAAGTCATTACTCGGTCAATTTATCTCTACCCACTGGGACCACGTCCAGTGTTAGTGATAGCACTGCTTGAGTCGGGAGCGCCTCTGAATCGCTGAGTGGCGCTTTATAAATGTTCAGATTCAATTACAATTACAATTGATAAACTACAGAAAACACTATATTAGTGTTTTGATGGATATTTAATTGCATTTAGGGTCTATATATATCACGCCATGGAGACCTCTTTCTAAGGGCACTTAATATGTATATTTTAAACGATAGACTATAGTACTTAAGATGTTTTATTCTAATCTAATTGCCTTTTGACAAATTTATTCTTTTGAATCGGTTCAACATGACGATTGAATTTCTGTTGTGTTACTACAGCAGGTGTCTGGAAGTCGGTAACGAGTTCTGATGACGAAGCAAGAAGTCCTGTTGATGACCAGCCACCTGTTGACTTCTTGATTTCATCAGACACCGATTCAAGTCTCGAGTACAAACCCTCGATGGATACATTCACCAAGAAAACAGGTATGCACTTATATAAAAATGGACGATTATAATATGCAACATGCACTGTCTGAAATGTTCCAGATTATAGTCGTCTTAATTAATTAATTAATTAATTAATTAATTAGTGAATCAATCGCGCCGGTGTCAAAAGCACAAGGCATCAACCGATGGCACATCGTGACCAAGCAGTAATCAGGTCAACATCCAGAATCGGTCACTAAGACAGAGACGAGAGATACTGAAGACTAGTCCACAGTTGCGATATTTCTCTGTGGACTAACGTTTGCAACCAATCAAACAATTTATCAAATTGAAACTTTCAATTCTGTACACAAGAGAATTCAACTGCGTTTCTCTCGTGTATGCATAATTGATCAAATGTCGCTCAGTAGCGATCGAAAAAAATCACAAATAACAATGAATGGCTTGTACTTTGCACCATTGTGTGTGATTATCGAAGGTAGAATAAACAACTGCCGAGCTACTCGGTCTTTGATGACTGTTGTTTTTTAATTAATCAAACTGAAAATTAGTCTTTTACTGGCAATTTTAGATCTATTACTGAACGTGATGAAATCTGTTGAGACGTTGCTACATCATTTTAATCGGAACCGCACCTTAAAGGTCAGTCATATTAAGGTTTCGTAGTGTACTGATAAAGAAGGAATCGTATTGTACCGATAAATAAAGTTTTGTATAAGATATTGCAATGTATTAATATACAAAGTACTGTATAATACTGATAAATAAATTTATATTGCGCCAATCGAAGAAACAAATTAGACCGGGTAAGGGCTTATGCAGGATCCACAACGACCATGCTTCAACTCCCAACTGAGTTTAGTAAGCCAGTGCAAAAATAGAGAATAGTGTGTAAAGGTAGTTCCGTAAGATCCATTCAGGTAATGCCTCCTGCCCTTCAGATAGGAATGGCCCATGCAGCCGCGCCCTTGTGAGTCAATGGTACCAGAGTCTGGCGGAAATATAAAACAGCTCTCTGTCTGTCTCTCTGTCTCTGTCTCTGTCGGTCTCTCTGTCTCTCTGTCTCTCTGTCTCTCTGTCTCTCTGTCTATCTGTCTCTCTGTCTCTCTGCCTCTCTGCCTCTCTGTCTCTCTGTCTCTCTGTGTCTCTGTCTCTCTGTCTCTCTGTCTCTGTCTGTCTGTCTCTGTCTATCTGTCTCTGTCTCTGTCTGTCTCTGTCTGCCTCTGTCTGTCTCTGTCTGTCTCTGTCTGTCTCTGTCTGTCTCTGTCTCTGTCTCTGTCTGTCTGTCTCTCTCTCTCTCGCTCTCTCTCTCGCTCTCTCTTTCAGGGTTGTTGTTTACTCGTAAAGCTCTGAGCTTGGAGTGGGTCGATATATTCATGCAATGTAACAAAATCCTTTTATCAGAGCTGATAATCTTATCGCTCGAAGTTTAGATGCAACACGGCTGGAGATGTTCTACAGCAAGACTGGCTGACTCAGCCTGTAGACAGCATCGTTTTTTGCTCCTTTGGGAGGCATTTAATAGGCGCGATATCGAGTGTCTAGATACACGCATATATTCATTCATTCGTTACTTGAATTTGTATAGCGACTCTTCAAGGGAACTACTCAGAGGCGCTCCCGGCCCCAGCGCGGCCAATAAGACCATTTTAAGATGAGAGAGGAATGTCTGTACATACGTATAGGCCTACACATATATACATGCATACATACATACATACATCCATACATACATACATACATGTACAATTGTACATATATATATATACTTGCATACATACATGCATAAATGCATACTTTCATAAACACATATACATGAAAAGCCTTCTTCGAGCCTCTCGATGGCGTAATTGCCTTTTCATGCGTATAAACTCTATGCTCCATTTCTCCAACTATTTCTCTAACTCCATTTAGGTCTGCTTCCAGTGGCGTAACGATGGGGGGAGCAGAGGGGTGCAATCGCCCCCGGGCGCAGCACAAGAGTGATCGCAAAATTAGCTTTCAGTGGTACACAGTACTATGACAAGAACGATTAAAAGTCAACAAGAAAATTAAAAAGGGCGCAGTCATCAACTCTTGCCCTTGGGCGCTGAAACCCTTCGTTACGCCACTGTCTGCTTCTGTTTGTCTGTCTGCCCTATTGACTTTCACTCTGTCTGCCTAAGCGGAATGAATACGGTTGAATGGTCTATGACATAATACATCATTCAATTATTTAACCATCATCAGCTCTTTGCTATTATCGCTGCTCTGCTAAATGCATCCGGTGGTAGATCGATTGAACTCAATGCAGTTGGCAGATGATTTTCAGTTGATGTCTGCTGCAGACTAAAGCGACAGAGAATGAAGCAGGATGTGCCATTAACGTTTCTAAATAGTGCTTTACGATAGGACCTATATTCACATACTGGATTGCATGTTTGGTTTTACATATCATAACTTGTAATATAGCATTGGATTCAGCATTCATTTCTGCACAGAATGGTATATTTAGTTGTACATTATGTGAATGCACCTCGAAATTACATCACTTTTAACAACGGAACCCTTTAATTAGCAATATTGTATATTATTGCGTACATTTTGTACTTTTGGATAAACAAATATAAGATTATGTGTGTTTTGAAACCAATCTATGTATAAAAGATACACAAAATCATCCCTACACATGTTTATATAGTATAAATGTACATCCATACATATATATCCATACATATATATCGGTTTACGTTGTAATGCTGTATTAAGCCATTTTCACACAGATTACGCGTATTATTATTTATTTTGATCACTTCCGGTATTCAAAAGACAAAGGTGTAGGTATGCAAATGAAGCCCTTCATTCCCTCTAAAGAATGGTATCTTTGTTTCTCTTCCAGGAAGACAAATGAATACACTACAGACAAAACTAAGGGGGAGTCCTTCCATTCAGCCATTTTTCACGCATATTACGCGTATTATTATTTATTTTGAGCACTTCCGGTTGTCTCAGGTCAACTCAGTGACCATAGAAATGTAGCCCCACATTCCCTCTAAACAATGGTAAAATTTGTGTCTCTTAATATTAAATGACGGATAAGATATAGTCAAAAATCTAGGGGTGGTATCCACCCCTGGTGCCTCGGGTATATTGGGTATAACTTTTGAACGGTGTGAGATATCATCTCACATTTTACCTCAAAACGTGTGTAAAATGAACCCCCTACAGCTACCTAAAAGGTCAAATTTTTTATTCCATACGGAAAAAGTTTGAGATGAAAAAACCTAGGGGTGGCAACCCCCCCTTGGTAGCCCGAGGGTTAACGTTTCTAAATAGTGCTTTACGATAGGACCTATATTCACATACTGTACATGCATACACGCATACATATAGACCGAGACGCGAACCAGACTAAAGACAGACAGGTAAGCAGACACAGACAAACAGATAGACAGACTGACAGATACTTCCATCACAGCTTGAAAATCACTCTGTTAGATCGTGGTTCGGTTTGTTCGCTATAGGCCTAAGTATTCGATTACGATTACGAGATGTAAACACAGAAATATAGACTTGCATAGATTGATAATTATGCAATTACACAGAAATGCGCACAGACGTGCAAACGGGACAAAACATTTTCATGGAGACTATTAGTAACCTCGGTTTGACCCAGTGTCTTCAATCCCCCACTAAACAACCGGGTTGTTTCTAGTAACCTCGTAACTGGACTCAAGTTGCGCCTGCCATAAATAGGGATAGAAAGCCCTGGCTTGACCTCCCCGGATTCTGATCTGGCGGCTATTGCGAACTTGATTATTTTGATATAGCGCCGTTGATAAGCTGATCTCCCTGATGCGGCTATGTGTGGCGGTGAGAAATTCCGAAGATTTGCAATACATTACATAACCTCTCAAAATGGTCTAGGCGCTGTAAGGGAAGAAGTCGTTATCGCTGTAAGACGTTATTTCCTCCTTTGATGTTTGGCACGCCAACGATTCATTCCTTAGTCATCTGATATCGGCGCCATTTGAGTCACAAGATTAGATTAACGAACTTGTACCGGAATTACATAAGCCTTTTTGAAAGCTGTTCACAGACGTTGCTTGTTACTGCTTCCTGCAGCTGGCTTGTGTCTTGAGATACGTTGCATTGACTCAGATATCAGCAACAGTTCTAAGATCTGTAAAAGCTCTGCGTCGGGTTATGCAATCTATAAAGTGGCGGATCCAGTTGTGTAGAAAGAGGGGGCAGTAACCAAAATATTTCCTCTTCTGGGCTTACTATGCAGGAAAAATTGTTTCTTCTGACCATCTCTGAAGACCACTGATGAATTTTTCCTGAAGTGCCGCTTTTGTCAGACCTATAAATGTAGATTACAACTGCAATTACAGTGACAGTACACTGTCAGTGGGAAGACCATACGGCGAGGGAGAGAACCGCCTCCTGCCCTCATATGCCAAGATTGAAAAATATCAAGTTGCTAACGCTTTATATGAATGCCTGCCTCTCAGGGACTTAGGGACTCATTCTTCTCCTCTTCATTTACTGTACATATGACCCCATATTATCATTCCTTGCTGTGACTGGTTTCTGGGGCGAACTCAATTACATCATTGGCATGACCCTAAGTCAAATACTGGGGCACATCCGGGTAAACTCTGAACTGCCATTGTTCCAAACCATAAATTACCTTATCATAATGGCCTGTCTGTTATCATGCCTGAGAAAGTCAACACTCATGGCAGAACTAACAGCGTTGGTATCCTGATGGCATTTGCTAGATATATACAATGTAAACGAAGATATAACCAGACTTGGACCATGGACCCCGAGGTCCATGCTTAGACTAAACACGAGAATAACACGAGGTCTGAAAAATTACCGAAAGAACAGAGGTCATATATTCGCACCCAACGCCGCCAAACTGCTGGACTCAGATTCAGGAGCTGATGATGATGGTATTGTTGTCGCTGTTGTCGTGGTGGTGGTGGTGGTGGTGGTGGTGGTGGTGGTGGTGGTGGTGGTGTGTTGTGGTGGTGGTGTTGGTGGTGGTGGCCTGTGGTGGCCTGTGGTGGTGGTGGCGGCGGCGGCGGCGGTAGTGGTGGTGCAAATGGATAATTTGCTGCTTTTTTATCCAGTTGATTAATTCCATAGACCTGGTATACGATACGTTAGACTACTGCTGCGTATAGGCTCGGACTGCAATGACCCTTCTACAGATTGCAGCTTTGTGAGACTAATAATGCGACCTTGATTCATAATGGTCAGTTAGGAATCTGATCTGCATCATACAGTGCAGAACGATAAATGTTATGGGACAGGGTGCGATTTGCAAGAAGAAGGGTAACTTCTGTCCTTCCACTTGCTCAGATTATCTCCCATTGAAAATACAATTTTCAAAAATTCAACTTTGAATGCACACTATGAACGAGGACGAAGACTTGGACTTCGAAAATACAATTTCTCTCCTGCCTATAAATCATTCCTCCACCAATTAAAACCACCATCTAATGAAGATGGTCCTAATATGTTTCTCATACCCATGGGTCTTTTCTCTCTCGTTCAAGCTGTTCCCACATAAGAAACATTCTCCCAGTGCTTTCCCGCAGATAGGTTTTTCTCTCCAGTTATTCAGGCTGTTTCCAATTGAGGACGCATTATCCATGCAAGCAGCTCCTTCTCTTGGGTAATTCCTCCACCAATTCATTCAGACTACCTCCCATCGAATGTACATTCATTACGGGTTCTTACTGCATTATGGGACTTTTACTTTAATATACTTTAACTTACTTTCATTTACTTTTATTTATTTTCATTTTCATTTTATTTATTTTAACTTACTTTCATTTACTTTAATTTGCTATAATTTTACTTTATTTTAACTTTCATTTATATAGCACCAGAGTAAGGTAAACGCCCCATAATGAATCCTTTACATTTCCTCATACATTTCACCCCTCCCCAAGCTTCTTCACTGCTGACAACCACAAATGACATCCTGCTTATGCAGAAGTGAGTTGCGTTATTTTCTTTGCTTATCTCTAGTGTGTAATGGATTTGCATATATTTTCTTAGGGTCAGTCTGTAAGTACAAAGAGTGACGATCAAGTTGGTCACCTAGTGCTTGACCACTTGTGTCCAGCTGTTCAGGCAATTCTTCTGGATGGACTGAAGCCAGAACTTCAGGGTCTCTTTGGAACAGTCCGAAACTCCGTTCGTCAAGTGATTGAGGATTCGGCCTCGTTGGGTAACCATTGAATATATCGGTCATTTTGTGTAGTAGATAGAGCGCTGGACTATCAATCGAGAGTTCGAGGTTCAAATCACCGCCAGAACAGAATTCAGATTTTTTCCAGATTTCTACTCCATCTGCACCCCTAGCCAACTCAGCTATAATTAGTACACTGACTAACGCTGTCGGTTGGACGATCAGACGGCGAGGGCGAGGACTGGCCACCCGCCCTCATATGCCGAGGCTAAAAAAATGAAGTCGCTTACACTTCACACTCATGGCTGCTTCCGAGGCTAGCTTTAAGGGACTGCTCTGCTTCTTCTTAGATATAATATACTGCAATATGTCCTCATTCATTCATTCTTTCGTTAATTCTTTCTTTCACCCGTTCGTTCATGCATTCTTTGCTCAGTCGTACGCGCATTCCAACATCGTATACTGTATAATGTAGATCCTATATGTACATATATATAATATTATATGTTTTTAGATAAGACATTTATATAACGCATTTCAGCTCTCAAACGCGATAAATATGCTGTCTTTGTAATTCATTCGTTCGTTCGTTCGTTCTTTCACTCATTCATTGGAACCGATGTCTAATATTTCTTATACAACATGGCAGTTATAATATAACGCATATTGAGCCTCTCAAACGATGTTTGTGTTATGGCTTTGTGATAAATCTGAAGAGCACTGATTTAAGATAGGTGTTGAATCACGATAAGAGAACGTTCAACGTGTGCTGTGCCAAGTGTAAAGAAATTATGCTGTTGGCATACAGTGTATATTAATTTCACTGGTAACATTTCAATATTTTAGGCCATCCCCGAATCTTGTCAGGGACCTGGTGACGTCCCTCAAACGTCTCAAGTTCCTCAACACGCCGTGGCTTTTCTTCAATGCCTTCGTCTTCGCCCTTCTCAAGTAAGTGTTTACATTCATGACTTCGCATATGATCCTTTTCGGCTTGAATACGACTGGTTAATACTGACATTTTTTTAGGTACTTAAAAGGGGCTATAGCAAGTGTTTAGATACATACATAGACATACACACATACCTATATATATATAAACATGCACAATTGCACATATACATGTATGCACATACATACATACATCTGAAAATTGTCCTTTGTCGCCGGGGTTGGGCTGGAAGTGCCTCTGAGTAGGTATCTTGGAGGAGCGCTATATATAAGTCCTCTGAATGAATGAATGAATGAATGAACGAACGAACGAACGAACGAACGAACGAACGAACGAACGAACGAATGAATGAATGAATGAATGAATGAATGAATAAGTATACTGCAGCGTTGAGGGTGCAATGACTATTAACCAAACACTGTGTCGCATGTTTGTTTGACTAATTGACTTGCTGAATGAGTGACTACATATGACACATACGGTCCACACGTAGTGTTCTTAAGATACCTCACCAAAAGATGCAAAACTTTAGGGCTGGCGATTTTAACTATTAACTTGTCGATTAATCGTTAAAAATTTTAACGATTAATTTCAGCTTGTTCATGCTTATACTGTATCCAATGGGGGACTCTGTGAGCAGTTCCTTTAAGCGGCGATAGGCGTCGCCAGTATGTGATGTGGTCAAACTTTAGACAACTTTAGTGTAAATAAACCATAGACATCATATATTAAATGTAAGATGTCTATGAAATAAACCTACCGCACAACAGAGCACACATTTTACCTAGAGTAGCCAAACTTTATGCCATCCTGGCGCCACCTATAGCAGCCATTTTTACAGAGTCCCCCATTATTTTGACATTTTCTGCTTCAGTTGCAAGGCTCTGGATTTCTGGCTGTCGTACATTCACAGTCACGCATCGTTGCTTGAGAAGCACTACGCTCCATTGAGTTTCCTGCGCTTAAGTCACTCGACAACCCACAACCGTGCGTTTCAGGATCTCATTGCTTTCCTTCAGCCACTGGCTCTCGTTCCGTTTCGACTCGAGTACAACTTCGAAGTGAAGATTCTCGAAGGGCAACTGGAAGAGCACCGAGCAAGACTCGCCCTTGAGCGACACCTTGGGACGAATAATACCTGTCTTGGACTGGTCGAAGTACAGCAGAACTTCTCCAACGACAAGTTGTTGGAATATTCGGGGAACTCGGCCGAAGAGAGATCATGCTTAGGGAACGCAGAACTCGTAACAGAACTATTGAATAAACCTCAGCAGTACTCGTCAATAGAGGCGAATAACGAGCTCAGGTCAAATCGGCGACCTCTTTGTGCACGGAAAACGCAAGGAGAGGACAATAATGAGGTCAGGTTAAGTAAGCGACCTCCAACGACGTCGAGGTCATCACAAGAGGTCGTTGAAGCTCGGGTAATTCCGCGTGCCCAACCACATGCAATAGCGATCAACCAAGGAGTGGAATACACTCCAGTTTACCGAAATTACCAAAGAAACTCGGAGACCATGTCGTCTGTCTGTCCAGACAAACTGATAAATTATACTAAGCAAGACAACCAAGTGCCTCGTAGAGCAGACTCATCTGTAGTATTTACACAGCACTCGAATGCTGCAACTCGAACTCTGTGGAGTGACTACAGGCAGCGACTCGGTCTGCTGACGAATCGGCTGGAAAAATTGGTCTTCGGCAGCAGCTGAAGACAGGAGCAGCCGCTGAGAACCAGGATCGGAGTACGTTTCTTGAAGAGGCGCAATATAAATCTACACTTGCGATAGTCTTAGCTGAAGATCACGAAGGACGTTCAAAGTAATATATAATGTCTGGTAGAACACACGGCGCAGTGCCATACAAATTATGTGGCCAAATGTTGAAGCATGTTGCCTGCAGCCAGATATTGATAGAGACCTACAGTTCACAGTTTAATAGTATCCTTCTACGACACAGTGGTCTGTTCCGTAGCGCGCCGGACCTGTAATCCAACGACTGCGGTTCGTGCATGCAGAGCGGCCTCCGTGCAACGACTCTGGATAATCGTAATCGTAATTGTAAACTCTAAACTTTTAAAGCGCCACTCGAAATCCAAGTGCAGGGCACCAGCTTATTCACGAGCGCTGCCCAAGTGGAACCCATAATGGACCAATATTCTGACATGGAACCCGTATAGAGGCCTAGCTCACACCTCAGATTGTGATTTATTGATCATTTGAGCGTATTAAGTGCAATAAATAAACAAGTAGATAAATAAAAAAGACACGGAAGTGAATAAATGAATAATTTTCTGGCTGCAGGCAACATTCACTGTTGGTTAATGATAGGAAACATTATAAGACGATTAATTAATAATCTCTCTTCTAGCAGAATAGATCTCGGTTCAACTGAACGGTCTAGCTAAGCAGTGGACTGCAGTAAATATATTATAGTGACTTGGATGAGAAACGCCATTCTGAAGAAGATATTCATATTAGGTCTAGTCAAAAACGAATAGTTGCTTGCTGACTCTTCCAGCAATAGTTTCGTGAGTGAACTAAGAGGTCAAGCAAGCAGCACATGATGGGACCCAACCCCTGAATTGCAGACAATTACGACAATTGAAACGCTGTGTAGAAGTTCGTAGTTAAAGTGTGAATTAGTACCCCACATCAAGAGCACAGTAATGGGTCGATAAAGAATGCCTGTATGTTATTGCTGTTCATACTAAGTGCCTGCAGAGTAAGCTATATAATTTTCTGTTTGATTATGTTTGATGAAACAATTTACACTTTTAATAAGCATTTTATATGTGTATTTTTCTTACTCCCTAAATTGTTTTGCATATCGATAGGTTACGTTGTGGTTCTTCAGTCCATTTCATGGTTCGAGCATCGATTTTATAATGTATTTAGACTTTTTTTAGAGACTGAATGCAACTCGTATGAATGCCTTCATGCCTGCAGTCATTCGTGCATGCAACCCATGTTGCCAAGGAGCTTCTTACACTCGACGAATTTCCAATTATCAAGTTTCTTTCTCGGCACTTCTGCTCATAACCCAAGTTTTTAACACTTTAACGACTGGGTAATCAAGTGCAGCTCGTTAAGGTGGCAACTACACAAAATCTTTAATCTTTTGCAAACAGAAGTTAGGGACAAAAGCACGCCTGCCACATAGAGTTTAGAGTGGAGGAGGATCATGGCTCCCTTGCCCTTCTGCGCCGAGCCCCCGTTGCCCTTACTTAAAACCAGATTTTTCTCTTTCACCAACCTGCAGAAACTTACAAACACAAAGCTGAACTCTTGAAAACTTTCTTCTTGTTTTAATAATTCAACAATTGCGTAGATAAACGCAACATCTTCAACTAACATGTATGGCCACAACATTGGAATGCAGAACAGTTAATAATTCAACAATTGCATGGACATATAGCATCTCCAACTTGTGCATATAATAGTCGTAACCTCAGTATGCACAGCCAACTCTTTTATCTTAATCGATATTCTTGCAAACACTTCATCTACCCGTTAAAGTTTAAGTACTTAAAGTGATAATCCGCTCACCTATTCACTTTAAATACTTTAAATCACAACGTTGCTTACAATACACTTTGCTTCTAAGTCTTTACGTTACAATATCTGCGCTAATAATTATATATTAAATGAACAATGTTAACACAAACAGAAAGAAATTTCGCAACAGCCCAACATATTATTTTAATAAATATTTGATAAATATTTGTATCAACAATTTCATAAATAGACCTAAATAAACATCAAAGAGAACATCGCATGTAGTTAATCGTGTCGACAGCCGAAAATTCAGTGCCGAGGCCCGAACTCAGGACGATTAGGACATGATACACGACACGGTTTACACGAAATGCGCGCCATCTTAACAGTAACACGGTTTTCAACTAATGCGAACTGTGTCAAGAAATTGCGTTATTTCAAATGGGTTAATCGCTTCTTTTGGGACTTTCAGGGTATTGTTCCGAGCACTGGGCGGAGGTGGGTTGTGCTGTGGCTGGATTAGAGTTGATTGGTCTCGGAAGGTTTGTCAGTGAAACAGTAGATTGGTTTAAGTAAGTAAACATCTGAAGTTGCTCCGTTTCCGTGTTCTTCCCATCGACGGCCAGATATGGACTCAGTGAACGAAGTATGCCAGGAAGAAAAGTTTTCCGACTTCGCTCTTTTGACCATTTCCGTTCTCCTCCTCCTGTGTTGCTTGTAAGCGACCTAAGGACAACAGACAATTATTTACAACGTTAGCAGCGAGTCATGCTCATGCAGAGACTTGGTTTTGCCGACATTGTAGGCTTCGGACTATTTATGGAGGATAGCAACTACCCGTAGAATTTCTACGCCACTGCCAGTACTATAGTAGTGCCAGACCCAAGCCTGGGAAACGGAGGAGGGCGACGCTAATCATCGTTGTCATGACATAGCATAACAACAACTAATCAGGGGAGAGTAGCGTGTGAAATTATCTCGGGTTTGCTATCGAGAATCTGAAATAAAGTGGAATTGGTCAAGTTCTCATGTCCTACTTGGGGAGGAACTCATTTCGTTGGCCCCTGAGCCGGCAATGGACGAATCCGGCCACGATCCTAGACACGGGGCCAGCGCATCGCAAGACTTCCCGTTCACTTTCCAGCTTGCACCGACACCAAATTACACAGCTGCAGCTGAAAGATATAGACACGTGGGTGCAAACAACTTGCCCATTATAGTGGTTACGCATAGGAACCCGTAAAACGCATGATCATCGACCAAGCACATTACCGATAGAGCACAGTGTTGCTTTGGTCTTTGTCTTCAACTTACCAACACGCAAACTACAGCCACAACAATAGTCAGCATCCATCCCAGTCCAATGCTGAGCAATAAGATTGCTTTGCTATCGATTCCGTGAAACTGGCCGTGAAGGTGAAGGGTACTGTTGCCACTCGCAGCATCGACACCGTGGCTCGACTTGACAGGAGTTGCACGGTTTCCCGGACCGACGTTTGGAAGAACAGAAGCCGATCGAGTACCTCTTCGGTCGAAAGTCCCTTGAACCTGTGTGCTTGATCTACGCTGCATCGGGGCCTTTGTTGTCCTGCTCTGCGTTGAATGTTCGCTTGGATCCTGCTGCGTATAATTGGATAAGCGAGGAGCGTTGGTTGGACGGAACTTTGCTATGGAGCTCAGAGGTGGAGTGGAACGTCTTCTCGTGGTTCTCCGAGTGGCTTTCGTTTTGTTGCGAGGCTGTTGACTGGTGAAGTTAGACGCAACTGTAAAATACCATCAAAAGTCTCGCGAAATCCATTACATATTACAACTATATGGCTAACAAATACCATCCACTAAAGACGATATATCATCTACCAAAATCGACTAAAGATTATTGTATTGTAACTAAATATTTATATAGCGCCTCTCTCAGAATAACTATTCAGAAGCGCTCTCAGCACGAAAACCCCGGGGAAAAGAAACTATACGAATGATCTACGATCTACGAAAGAAATAACTTGAATCAAGCGACACCCTTTGGAAAGGATATACCATATGTAATACAATGGCATTTTATAACAATATCACACTAATAGAATAATATTGTAATAATCATAACGATATTATTCTATGAAATACATAGTATACAACTGCTATTTGGCAATATTATACGAATATTATTGCGGTCATGTGCATATCGTGAAGGGTTTCCGCTGTAGGCCTACACGACAATCACCGTATCATAATTAATATATAGAAGCATTCTTAATTTTCACACAAGCCTAGTAAAAAGTCGATGCTAAACGTTTCATAATTAAACAGTAGGCCTACTGTCAGTACACAAGCCGGATTCTTCATTATGCATAATCGTTTAAATGTTGTTTGCATGCATAGGCTATGTAACGACACTCGATAGGCCTATGGGGCCTTTAATTCTCAGGAAAGGTCTGCCGTATTTTTACCACTCACAGTTAAGAAGTCTAGCATTAATTTTGTTAGGTTCTTACCCGTGCAGTTGTCTTCATCCGATCCGTCTCTGCAGTGCTGTAAACCGTCGCATTTCATGGACTCTCGGATACAGTTTCTGTCCAATCGACACATGAATTCCTCGTCGAAATGACATCTTTTATGATCACCTGACGCAAACATGAAACAAGAAAATGAACAAATATCATATAGACTATATATAAACAAGACAAGAGTTCAGACTTAGTGATAAAGGCTAGGTCTGCGACAAAACATTATTGTATGCTAATTGTATTTGTAGCCTCTTCAAAGAAGCTCGTCAGAGGATATCTTGCCTCTTCTGGCTTTACTCTTGACACATACGAGAATTGCATGTTGGTGACAAGGCCGCATGGAAACTTAAGCCAAGCCACTTCAAATCCTCGTATAATGAACTCCCTTATTATTCAAGACAATTTTATTGCAGTTGTAAGAATGTTTTAAAATAAAGTCACAACATGACTACGATATGACAACAACAGCTGTTGAATGATACTCGTGTAGTTGGTCTTCACTGGCAGTCCGACCATACACGGGAATCTTATATGGGCGCTATATAAACATAAGGGGCGCGGTGGTGTAGGGGTATGTTCGGTGCCTTGCAGCCGGAGGGTTGCGGGTTCGAATCCACCTCAAAGCCGCCGCGTAAGGACCCTGGGCAAGTCCTTCACTCGCAATTGCTCATGCGCTTCGGCGTGAAACTCCGATTCAGTGTCCGCGCTGTTGTCGGGAGCGCCTCTGAGTAGAAATCTTGAAGGGCCGCTATATAAATATCTGAAATGAATGAATCAATAAGAAAATTAGGTTAAGGAAACTAGTTTAATAAAAACAATTGAGAGATAACTTCGAGGCGAGGGAGCGTGTACTTACATTGACTCTCGTCAGAGCCGTCATCACAGTCGAAAGTACCGTCGCACGTGTAGCTCTTCGGGAGACATTGTCCATCGTTCTGGCACTTGAATTCACCCACAGGACACTTCCACTCCTCTTCAACACATTCAGTCTCATCCGTCCCATCCCGGCAGTCGACCTTTCCATCGCAGAGTAGTCCCTCCTTGATGCACTGCCTTCCATCGATGCAGGCAAACTGACCGGCAGCGCAGACCACAGCAGGATCGGACAAACCACCAAACCAACCACCTGCTAACGACGTAGTGAAAATCGTTTTATACGCTACACATAGGCTTGGTGTTTATTATTGGTAAATTACACAGCGTCACGAAAGGACTCGATCGCATTAGCCTAAATAGTCAATAGTGTAGCCTACTCATAGCCTGGCCACAGTCCAAAAGTGTACCTTAGACTTTTAAATGCCGCACTGGCTACGGAACCGTCCGGACGGTGCCGTTATTTCTTTTCTACGGAACCGTCCGCAAATAATCTATGGGCGATTGCACATATCTATGGCGTGTACATCCGGTTGAAATAAATATTGGCAAAAGCCTGTCACGTGAACTTGTTGTCTTCCCGTCGAATTTTTATATGGCGGACAACTTGAGGGTCGGTTAGGGCCAGGTTAGTATTCGTGTGGTCGTTTAGTGTCAAATTAGGCGTCGTGAGGTCGAGGGTCGGTTAGGGTCAGGGTTAGGGTTAGTTTCGTTAATCCCTTAACTACTGCGCTATTGATGGTTCGGCTTTCACGCCATAGATATGTGCAATCGCCCATAGATTATTTGCGGACGGTTCCGTAGAAAAGAAATTACGGCACCGTCCGGACGGTTCCGTAGCCAGTGCCTTTAAATGCTGTATACTATCGAATCTCTACGATTACAAACACACACTTTCGAATCTCACAACTGAATAAACTTAAAACATAATATTTTTTATTGTAGTGTAGGACTGTAGGTATTAGGATAATTAGATTTTCATCATAAAATTATCTTCTTTTACTTTAACGGTTATTCTGCAATATTTAGTTTGAATAAAATTAATGTTAATTGTCGCATTTTCTGGAGCAAATGAATCTGCAAAAATTAGCCCGCGATTGGCATACGGCTCCTGAGCTGCCCTTAAAATCTTCGGGCGGCCCTCTGTTGAAAAAAGTTGTCCATGCCTGCTCTATGATTATAATCATAGAGATTAGAGAATTTAGAGATTCGAAAGTAGCAGCATTTAAAATTCTGAGTGTGTGTTTAGTCTGTTTGTGGGAACTGAGTAAATTATCTCGGTCCCACAAACACACACCTTAAAGTTTTAACAATTCAAAATGATACCGTTATTATCAACTCTCCAAGATTAGGCCTAATTGTTGCGTTGACGTTGTTTTAATTAATTTAATTTAATCAATTACCGCCGTGCATAACGACAGAACATCATAACGTTAATTAAATCAACTTCAACCACAGTTAACTGCTTGGATATAGCCTACGAGAAGAATTGTATAACGCGGGGCGCAAATTCAGTTGTGCACGCAAACTAGGCTATAGACAATTTCAAATGCCAAACAAGAAAGACGAACTTACCGAACCAAGCTTCTGTTTGACGCGACATTGTCACAATGACAATGAAAAGAAGATATTGGAATACGTCAGAATCTAATGCGAAAATTCTGGCCATTGTATCGTCCAACGTTAAGCAACTTGTTCCTCGCTGACGGATCCGTAAAGACTGAGGATGACACTGTAGATCTATAGATCTAAGAAGTCGAATATTTGCTTTTAAGTAGCAACCTGTATCGGCGGTCAAATGTACGGGAGGTAAGGAGTGTAGGCCCTAGTAATAAGAGACAATTGAAATGACACTCCCATGCGTTTGACCGTCTAAATGCTAGCTGTCGCCTCTGTCTGTCTATCTCGCCCTCGCTCTGTCTCTCGCTCTGTCTGTCTGTCTCGCTCTGTCCATCTGTCTGTCTGTCTGTCTCTTTCTTTCTCTCCCTCTCTCTCTCACACACACACTCGCTCTCGCTCTCTCTTGCGCTCTTTCTGTTCGTGTCTTTGCATGTTACTGTTGGTCTTATTTTCCCATATTCTTGTTCTTTATGTTTCTGTCTCTGATTTTCTTTTCTTCGTTGTCCACGTGTCCGTGAGTCCTTTTCCGTATCATCCAATCTTCGTATCCTTATCCTTGCTTTTGTTTCATTTATCAACAATTTCAGCTAGTCTAGTTTCAAAGATGTTGGAAGAAACTCGGAACAAAGGTGTTAAATAACCGATGTAAGCTTAGTTTATTATGTGAAATTATGTTTCATGTCTTTCTTGTTTAATTACGACGAGAAAATATAGGGGGCCTATAAATTTTTGCCATGTGGCTCTATAGTTGGTTAGGCCTATGTAGGCCTGCTGTTTGAAAGGTATTCTTGCTGTTTCTCTGTACTCTTTGTTTAGTACTCTTAAAAACTCTACCTCATTGTAATAGGCGTAATAGCGCGTTTGTTTAACGCCTCTTCAAGTGCAACTTCTCACAAACGTTCAAGGTTTAACGATACTATCGAACAGACGGAGTCGAGCGCTGATGGTTGCAGCAAAGAGAGACCAAGAAGCTAGCTGTATCATAGGCTGTTATAAGCAATCTATTCCAGAAAGATGGACAGACCAAAACGAAGCCTCTACGCTACGTCGTTTAGAATTGCGGGCCGGGAACCACCAGATCATCTTGCGTTTTAGAGCGCAGAGACTTGCTGCTATGTACAGTACACGCGTTATACATTTCCGAAGACTATCACTTGTTTATTTCTTAAATTTATTTCTGGTTGGGCTTAGAACACACCCGATGATTACACGTAATACACGGAACCATTAATCTGCCTGATCTGTAATAGGCATATATATTCATTCTGTTATTGTTGAATTACAAATATCCGAAGAATTTTAATTTGGTTGTCCCGAAAGAATTGCCAGCCATTGAAAGGCTCTGGACCTTGCTCGGACGATGTTTAGACCTGTGCATTCGTCTCGTCACAGGTTGAATCAATTGTGCTCGTGAAGCTGTACAAGTGCTCTGATACATACATGTGCTCTGATGCATAAGGGGCACGGTATTGTAGGGGTATGTTCGGTGCCTTGCAGCCGGAGGGTTGCAGGTTCGAATACACCTCAAGCCGCCGCATAGGGACCTTGAGCAAGTCCTTCGCGCACAATTGCTCTGCAATATAATTGCTCTGCGCCGCCGAGGCGTGAGCACTTCTGAGCTTGGGGCAACCTTAGTAAGAAGGGCGATATCAAAGATCCGTTGTATTGTATTGTATAAGTAACATAAAACAGGAAGTAATGGGCGCCAATATTTTTTAGACCTTGTTGCTTTGTCACGTGACCTGCATAGAGTTTAGTATTGGCACTTAATAAACTTATGCGGACGCGCATTATCTCGTGTGATGTGTCAACGTTAAAAACCGTTCATGAACTTACAAGTTTTTCAACGTGATCAAGTAGGCAATGTCAATGGTAATGGCCCACAATTAACAGACTGCAAAAGGCGTAGGCAACATAAGTATTAGGCCAAAATGTTCAATTGTACAAGAGCTTCTTCATAAGTCGTTCTAATAATGATGTGATAGCAGGTGATTTGAGACTTGGTTTGCTGCTATGTTATTTAATCTGATGCGTTTTTGCGTTGTTTGATTTAAAGTGCTGTGATTTGTTACATGATTTAATGCGATGTAGTTTGGTGTCATACGGATGATCTCCCGCCAGAGGTGCGTTCATTATTCCTGATCAACCCAACTGGGTTTTATAACTCACTCAAGTCTGTTTTCTTTAGCTATGGCTGGGCTGGGAGCGCTCCTGAGTAGATTTCTGAAGGGGCGCTATATAAATTATCATAATGAATGAATGAATATGATTTAATATAAAGAAGACTTATAACAATGCAACGTCACGTTTATTTTCATAGAGACATAGCCGTCGACATTTGCTTTTGTCTCTTGGTGTTATATTCTACATTGCCGTGAGGGTTTTTTTTAGCGCATTTTCGGAGAAAGAAAATTGTTTTCTTGTCAAAGGTTACGTGGTTAGAAAAAGTATTTGAAACTCACGTGACGGTGACTGACATAGACTAGTTGTGCAACCTTACAATGTTCCGAAATTTGCCTTTGCGGCCTGTCTTATATAAGACATTAATTTTGCAAATTCATTGTACAGTACGTCCGAATTCTTCTGGGTCCTATGCATCTACTTAACGTTCTCTTAACTTTCTTGCACCCAAGGTTCCCAGAGAGTCGGCGCCTAAGAATAGAGATTAGACTCTTCTTATAATATAAATGCAAAGCATACATGAACTGATACATAAATGAATACATGCGTACATCAATAGGAATAACAAAATTGCAACTCAGTCTTCCACACTGGGGTATACTTATCATTCGCTGATCGCTTCTTAATGTTGCACTGTGACGATCTTTCAATTCACACATCATCTGGTTCCATTCTATGTGTGTCTTTCGAAAGATTGACGAGATCTTCTCGAAGATGATGCACTTTGCAAATAGTTATAGTAGCCTTGAAAGGTTCACTAAAGGCGCTTTATAAATGATCAGATACATACATATAAGACTGTTCCTTACAGGGAGCCTACTACACTTGCTCCGAAAGTCTCATTGAGTCAGAAAGATAGCTGTAGCGTTCGTGGTACAGATCCATTTCAAATGCGTCCCCATCGTCAGTAAGCGAAAGCAGAGGTGATCGTGGAGAACTGTCACTGGTTCGTACGGACCCATAATTACCTCGTTTCCTCGACAGATACTTGGACTTCCGTTCCGCTCCCGGATGTTCTTCCGTGGCTGAAACGAACCCGCGGTTCGTGGCTTCTCCACCCTCGACAACGCAACTGCTCAGGGCCTCACCCTCGCTCCACCAATCCGCCTCACTCAGGGAGTTTTCCGACAAGAGACTGGCGGCCGATCGGAAGATGCGGTGGTTGTTGGGAATGTCTCGCGTCGCCCATTCGCGGATAACGTTGCGCTGGAGGGAGTTGAAGTCCGAGTTCTGCGTTACGGTGACGAGAGTCTGGTTCATTGCCAGTGACTGAAGAAGAGGTTGGGTGGGAAAGAGAAGATCGGCGATGCGTGGGTGGTAGATGTAGTTTTTTGCTCGGGGGTAAACCAGTCCTGGCAGGTCAAGGTATATGACGAGAATATCAGCTGGAAAATCATAGACAATAGGGTAAGGTACGGTTCAGTCAGGTCAGGTAAAGTGTTATCAAAGGTACGATAAGGTAAGGTGATGTACAGCAAAGGCAAAGCAAAATAGGTTAACATAAGGCATGGTATGGTATACATGGTATGAATGGTGAATTATTGGTATGATATTATATGAATTGGTATGGTAAGTTTTGGCACGGTGTGGTTATTTTGGTAAGATATGTTGTGGTATGGTATGTTTCGATATGATGTGGTATACTTTGGTATGCTTTGGTATGTTTTAATATGGTATGTTTTAATATGGTAGGGTATCATTTGCTATGATATAGTATGTTTTGATATGATAAGTATGGTACGTTTTGGTATTATATGGTATGGTTTGGTGTGGTGTGGTATGTTTTGGTATGGCATGGTATGATAATGTAATCGCCTGCCAACGAGAGTTCTAAGAAACTAGGGCAAACAAATTCGGGACACGTACATCCTTGTGTCCCGAATTTGTGTCCCTCAACTACATCAGATTCTGTCGAAAGGTGTGAGACTTCGGAATCCGGGTTTTTCTTAACTGAATCCTTTTGCATTATAGTAACGTCTCTAGCATATCATTATAATTATCATAGAAGTTTCCAGGTTAAAACACCACTCATACGACTTGGCGTGTTCTTCCCTTCCCTAAGTTACTAATATACATGTACACATATCCGACTACATGCGGGGTGAGCTTCACTGGCTTCCAGTTGCTGATCGTGTTAATTTCAAGATCGCTACGCTGGTTTGGAAGGCTACGACTGGCACTGCTCCGGACTACATTGCTGAACTGTGCCTTCCAGTTGGCACTCAAACTGGTCGGCGGGCTCTCCGGTCTGCCTCGCGAAATGACTTGATTGTACCTTCGTTTCGAACCACCACACGTGCTCGTCGGGACTTCTCGATTGCGGCGCCACGGATCTGGAATACTCTTCCGCCATCTGTGCGTGCCACTAATGCTGCATGTGGTTACATGGTTTTCTCTCGACTCTTAAAGACGCACTTTTTCAGCTGTTTGATGGCCACGTGTTGAGCGCTTCTGTGAGACTCTTAAGTGGCGCTATATAAATGTCTTGTTACATTACATTACATTACATTACATTACATTACATTACATTCTTCCGCTTGGCCTGGGTTGGGAGCGCCTCTGACTAGGAATCTTGAAGGGCTCTATAGGCACTATAAATTCTGATTGATTGATTGATTGATTGATTGATTAAACTAGCTTTAATGCAACGAACTGATTGGATTTCCTTGAAGTGCCGCTATATGAATTTCCAATTACAACAACTATAGTACTACATTTACCTCCCAGCTGGACGACTTCGTCATAGATGTAGTCCAGCTGACCCTCGTCCCCTTCCTCGTCAATGAGCTTCTTGCCAGGACAGTGAACTGCGACGAGAATGACCTTCGGCACGAGCAGAGCTCCGTCCTTGACGTCCGTCTTTCGGACGACCTGGAACGATTCCAGTGGAAGAGGTTCTTCCGTGAGGCTGGCAACGAGGCTCTTGACGCGCTGGATGCCACTCCTGTTGAATCCAGTAACGCAGATGCACGACCTCACCTGGTAGACCTACAACAAGCAGGATGGTATGACCTCGTAATGTTCTGTATTGCAAGCGAACATTTCTTCAGCGTTGAACCTTAAAAACCCTTTCCGTTGTGCAGAACATCTTATGTAAGTTGGGGTAGGATCAGGTGAGCCACAGAAAGTAAGATAAGATAAAATAGGATAACGTAAATGTAGGTATAAGGTAAGCTCAGGTAAGGTTAGATAATGTATGGACAGTCTTGATAGGTATGGAAAAAGAAGATCAGCTCAGGTATGCTAAGCTCAAGGTAAAGTCTCTGGCCTCGGAATCGCTTAGTGGCGCTTTATAAATGTTCCATTACAATTGCAATTAAAGTAAGGAAAGGCGATATGTAATGTAATGTAAATCTTCGAAAAATTGTCAGCGCCCGCAAAAGCCACGCCAGGGAGACCACTCAGACCAGCTTATACACCGGCGCTATATCAAATCAAGTCTGCAATAGTCAAACTCCTCTGTTCGTTTCGGTGCCAGTTCATAAGCAAAGGTAACGATAGCTAAGGGGGGCTATGCTATTCATTGTTCAGAGCATTTTACAGCGTTGCTTTAGAATATATCTTCCCAGAACAGAGCCGTCGAAAGAAAGGGGGGCCCGTGGCGCATTGGAAAACATCTGGCACAGAGACCGAGAGGTACCGAGTTCGAGCCCCCGTTGGGCGGATATGATTTGTAGGCTGCTAGAGCGCCGTTTTGCAAGCTGTCTGTTCTGTTATAGTTATCATTTCAATTGCATAACATGTAAATGTACAGCGCAGCGTTTGTCAGGGCTTATTAAAGAAAAGATATTATATTATATATAGAACACTCTCAGATGTAACTGAAATATACTTATAGCATTTCTGGCCATAATATGGACGGGCAGCTTTAGGAGGAGACCACTCCAGGTAGACCCTAGAATATATAGATGGTCCAACTATAATACAGATCATGAATGATGAGACGAGCTAGATTAAGATCAGGACAAGTAAGGAAGATTAGATCAAGTAAGATGAAGGCAGGTAATTTACTTTAAGGTAAGATCAAGGCAGGTCATCTTCTTTAAGGTAAGGTCAAGGCAGGTCATTACATTAAGGTAACAATTGTGGCTTAAGCCAACAGTTTAAGGTTAGGGCTTTCAGCCTTTCTGCTCATGACATTTTGTGACCACGTATATCGTTAGGCAAAGGGGATTAGGAAAAGAGTAACCCGAGAGTATAATTGGAACACCTCAGGGCATTATAATTTATTATAATTTATTGTAATTTATTGAAACTTATTTTAATTTATTATAATCGAGGGTATCATAATTTACTCACATGACGATCAATGTACCGTCTTCTTCTGACACGTTGAGGCCTCTTCTGATCATTCAACTTTCTTTCTTCTATTTCTCTAAATAAAGTTACATGACCGTGAGATAGGCCTATTATAACAGAGGCCTACTTGCCTCGCGCGGCGAATTGTCTATTTTATAGGAAAATTTATGTGCTCCCAGTTAGCTACTGACCATGAACGCATTTGATAAAATCTTACCAAGCTCTATTACTTGTAACTAGCTGTGTCTATGACAACTAGATTTATTGAATTAAACAAGTACTGACTGACTGACTGACTGACTGACTGACTGACTGACTGACTGACTGACTGACTGACTGACTGACTGACTGACTGACTGACTGACTGATTGATTGATTGATTGATTGATTGATTGATTGATTGACCAGAAATAGAAAACTTCACTCAGCATAGGCCTACAGCACTATCCAAACAACCTAGCTCTTACGCTCTCAAATTATTCACCAGGTGACGCCAGCTATCACAAACAATTCTGGATCCCACACGCTCACCTAATAGGCTAGACAATTTATACTGTAGATAAAAATGTGCAACTGCTGTACGGTTTCTCTAAAGCAACACACACCATACATGACTTTTTGCTGTTATTTCTTCGGATGGTATCGATCGCTGGACCTTTGCAAAAAATATGAAGCTGAAGTATTCTTTGGTATTCGCTGCCCAATTAAATTCGTTCTGTCAATTCTTTGATGGCATTCTGCAGGTCCCAACTGAAGACTGGTCTCTTTGAACTTGAGTACCCACCGTACTCTGGTTCTGACTTCTCCGATCTTTCCGATTTCAACTTGACTTCTCCAACTGATATTAATTGCGATTTCAATCTTAGAGACCATGTCGATGCATCGACTGGTGTTTTCGACATTGTGATAACGACGCTATAGAAGGCATTAGATAAATACACGAATACACGGTCCATACACGTGACGCCCATTCAAAGGGGCAGCGGTGGTGAAAGAACTCATCCGATCAATTCATTGAGAAACTAGCAGGGTCAAGACCAAACGGTCGCTATATAAAAGTGTGTACATTTTCGCTCCGGAGTAGACTGTCTTGAAGGGGCGCTATATAAAACTACTGTAATAATAATAATTTTTATTTATGAACATAATCTTGTATGTTGATATATGCCATTTTCTGTGTTCAGAACTTCAGATAGGGCCTTGGCCCACTAAGGTTAGCTAAGTTAATACCTAATTCATTATTTGCGACTTTAGAAGCCTGCGACATATATATAGGCAAACGTTTACAACTACACAGGTGTCCAAGTCTTCAGATATACCGGTACCTTTCGTGTTTGTTCTCGTCGAGACTTCTCAAGAACATCTGTAGATTGGCGTGGAAGTCCAGATAATCCGCCATCTTGACAGTCAGAAGTCACCAGCAATCTCACGTAGACGATGAACGCGGCCAAAAAGGCGCTACTGAAAAACTTCGCAACCTTTGACCTTATATGATATCGTCTGTTAGTATCGTAGGCCTACATATCTATATTGCAGAGTCATGTACGACGTATGTCTCGTTGCACTAACACTGCTTAAAAGATGGCGTTAGCATAAAGTCCGAATAACACAAGGTCCGTATTGACAGCTGTTTCTTGTCCTATGGCCTGCCATTTGTTGTGGATCTGGGCGCCTGCTCTCGACCTAAACTTTAGCCATGTTTACGAACGTATTCGACATCCGCTGGGCCGTTTAGTATTCAGAGTGTTGCAAGGTGCAAGTCAGGCAGTCGAACGCACAATTATATAGGTCATATATATATATATATATAAATATATATATAATATATATATATGCATATGCATACTATAATGTAATATATACATGTATACAAATTGAAAGACACATGAGCTATATATATTTACTTGTGACTCAGCATCACACAAACATGACAACAATTATAATCATATGGACCTTTACTCAGTAGGCCTATTATACATATGCATATATATATATATATATATATATATATATATATATATATATATATATAAGTTGAAAGCAACTTACAAAGTGAAGAACTAATTCAGGCGACATACATATTGTGCGTGTGGCCTACATGAACGTACATGTATATGTAAATAGTAGGTATGTACCGGAGTATGTATGTATTCATATATAGTATATATATGAATACCATTTATGTGGGTGTTAACATAAATACATACGTATATAGACCTACTAACATGCTTGCAAACACACATGCATATCGTAACATATGCGCACATATACATACATGCATATACGTATACACACATGCATACATAATGTTTACAGTCTATAGGAACACATTGTATGCACGCCTGAAATGTAATGTAATGTAATTAGTAGTTTATATAGCGCCGCTCACAGTCGAGGCCATTCAGTAGCGCTCCCAGTGCGAGAACCCCGAGAGAAGAAGTATGTTTTAAGGAGAGAGAGAGATGAAGACAATGATCCAGAAAGGAAAGTCTCACGCAAAGTGAAGTGAAGGGCATTCCGGACAGTGACTTGTTAACCAATCTTGGGCCAGCTTTGCGCTCCATCTTGCTGCAAAATGAACTGATTTCCCAAGACAGTCATCGACAAGCTTAGGAAAAAGATTCTCCACGTAGTACTTAGCGTTGACTTTGGCCTTCTCGTCAATGAAATGCAAGCGTCCCTTACCCTCATAGCTGACACCTGCAGAAACCATGATGTGGGGGAGAGAACTTGGCTTTCTCGACCAACAGACGGCTTGGATGGATATCGGCTTTTTTCTTCTTCGCCCAGACGCGGTTGTTTTGATTATTAATGGGTGGATTGATGTAAAAGATCTTTTCATCGTAATTATGGCACACCGCAGGCTACTTTATGTAAAAATATGATTTCCTATTTCGTGAATGCCGCGTTCAGTTGAAAAAATGCAGTCCTTTCTTCTGCCTGGTGCCATGATCACAAATATAAAGATACTGACATAAAATTTTCAAATAATATGCAAAAATATGTTAAGAATAAGAATGAAAATATTTGTAACAACATATTCAGCGGTTTTCGAGAAATCGCAATTTTCGTAATGGGTTATTTTTTTCGGCCGCACACATGTATAAGCTTATATCTAGACGCTGATTGTAATGCTTCTTCATGACATAGGCCTACACTTATGGGTTAGAACTTAGAACTCCAAAAGACTTGTTATATAATTTTATGTAGTCTCCGTAGACCATGTCTGCTATACATGTAGGGCTTATTTATGTGGGTGTTAACAAATAAAACTGCATTGTAATCAGTAGACATTGTTACGTTGCATATTTGTACGCGGTTTATCACGCGGAGTTATAAGGTATGCTGCACGATATAACACCGTATACGACTATACGTAGCCTACGTACATAAATACATACATAGGCCTGCGTACTTACGTACATACATACATAGATCATACATACCTACATACATACCTCCGTCTATACGTACATACACACATACATACATACATACATACATACATACGTACTTACATAAATTCATGCATACATACATGCATACATTCATACATACATAAATACATACAGACAAACATATATGCATACATAGCAACATAGATCATGCATACATTCATACTTAGGCTACATGCAGACATACATAGATCATACATACAAATATTGTAAATCATACACACATATATTATATCTGTATAATGTATGCATATATACATTATACATATAAATGCATGCATGAATGTATAAAGGATTATTCTGCAATGTATATATATATATATAATATATATATTGGAGAAGACTTTTTTGTGACGTATACCCTACCATTGTTTCGAAGGGCGTCTTATGCAGCCCTTTGAGCCAAAGAACCCATTACCAGTAGCCTGGTGATCTGTTTAACCTCGTGGCTGGGCTTGGCAGCTGTCTGGTGAATGGGCAGAATATATGCACTTTGAACTTTTACTTCATGGGAGAGGATCACAAAGTAAGCTACGATTTTCTAATTCCGTCTCAAGGATTGAATACGCCCTTCGACGAAAGCACAAAGTTCAACCATTAACAACGTTTCACAGACTGCCTGTGCAGAGGCGTAAATTTTCAGAGGGGATGCCGGAGGGGTTACCGGGTTCCCGTACCCCTCTGTTTGCAAACCTTTAATAAACAATTAATGCCCATATTTACTTTCAATTTTTGTCATGAAGTTTGAGCGAGCAGGCCCTATAAGTCGGCGAGAGTTCACCTCGCCTATCGTCGCTCTTCATTCTCGATACCACATGCATCTGAACTAGCTATCATCATTCTTTCAAGTGTAGTATAGGGATGCTGTTAGTTGGGTCTACGTGTGTGCGCGAGCCTCACTTTCCAGTTAAATAAGCAATGTTTGCTAACCTAGCATCGTTTAGACAAGTGCAGGGAGCGCCTCTTATTATCTTCCTAGAGAGGTGCAAAATAAAGTTTCTTAATAGATAGAAACTGATATCGACTCTCACTGTAATTGCATTGTGAGTGAATGAAGCCTGCTCTTTATAAGGTACGCTTCTGAGATGGTATCGCTTCATTTAGGATATTATTAAGAGCTATAAAAATTCAGATAAATAGGCTATGCATACCTACATACATACATTTGTATGTGTGTATATACATGTATGTTGCCTCTAGGCCTTTCTCTGATTAATTTCCGTAAGTGCTTGAAACCACTCCTGTCATTTTGTCATTTCATTTGTCAGGTCTGCAACGCCTTTAATTGTTTTCTCTTGAAGTGGCGCTATATAAGTTTGCAATTAAAATTATAATTAAAATACGGGTTCGGATGTAAAATAGAAATCTATATTTTTATCAATATCGACGGTATATGGATAATATGGCCTATAACAAAGCCATTGCTGAATGAATTTTCGCATCACCATCAGCTGCTCGTTTTAATGTGTACCACGAAATACGACATGACACGGTTTACATGCACATCATAGAATACACGCTTAGCATGTATTCTGCTATGATCATTCCATCGCACTTTCTGTTCAACCAAACAACATATCAACTTTCACTTTCTTCCAGAAAATTGTCAACTTTTTAAAATATGCACAAAATCCAGGGGAGCAAATGCTGCCCCTTACTCCCCCTCTGCGGACGCCCATGTAAGGATCGTGGTTATGACAGATGCCTACTTGCGACTAACCTAAAGTCAGACTCCGAATATAGGCCTATCTTTCACAGGAGTGGCACAGAAATGTCTGCACGACAAAGTTGTGTTTTTGTTGACAATAGATCAACTGATCAAGCGGTACTAAGTCTTGTCGGTTAATTCACCGCCACACGTTTCCTCTCTGTAGCCTACCTTCAGTACCTTGTCGGTTAGTTCACCTCCACATTCCCATATATTTACGCACTGTTTTCTTTTAATTATAACTATTCTCATGAAAGCGAAGTTAAGAAACATTTATACCATGCAGATGGTTGTACTTCCGAGCCAAATTAAGCTGGTGGCCAAAAGACAGCAATATCTTGCAGGATGGTATTGAAAGCGTTTCGATTGCGCCACATGAATTCGCACATGGACGAATCGAGCATGTGGGTTCAATGGGGTTAATTAACCGACAAGACGAGACTCCTGTACAGGAATGTCTTCGCAACAGTTAATATGTCTTCTGATGACGACACTAACATTAACCCTGACCCTAACCGACCCTGACGACTTGAAGCTTTATAGTCCATATCGTTCAGGTTATGCATCGTTACGCCGTGAGGGTCGGTTAGGGTCAGGGTTAGGGTTAGTGTCGTCCATGTTTTCTAATGCCGAAACGGTACTTAAAAGGAAAGAAACGCGTAAACATTTATAGTTGCCATTGAAGTAATTATGGAGGTGAACTAATTTTTCAATGTTAAATTTCGTATAGTGGGTTTATGTGTGTGGCGGTGAATTAACCGACAAGTACCGATCACGCATAGGAGTTCTAGCACATTAATAATTATATCGTAATCGTAAATTCGATAATTCTAAAGCGCCTTTTGAAAGTCACACGCAGGGCACCAGGTTATTCACTGCTACCAGGAATTAATTTAGATTCAAATGTAGCCTACACGTTTTTCTACAGCGACCGTGCGGCCTCAACGCTGTTAATTTTTAAGAGTGGTAAAGAGAGCGAGAGAGCTTGGCAAGTATAGGAGAGGACGAGAAATGGTGGAAGGTGCTGTGATGTGAAAGGATATAAGGAAGGAAAATAGCGTCGGGTGGAAGTGGAAAGAATGTCAGAGGATCGAAATAGTTGGAGAGATAACTGGAGAGGTGTAAGGTGAAGGAGAGGATTGTGTGAGAGGTGGGTGAAGAAGGGACATGAATGGGAAGGTGTAAGATTGTGTGAGGTGTGTGAAGACGAAGAGATGAGTGGGAAGATGTGAGATTTGGGAGAAGTGAGTGTGAAAGGGAGAGGAATTGGAAAGGTGAGGTGGTGACAGATGGGTGAGGAAAGGAGATGACTGGGAAGATGTGAGGTTGTGGGAGAAATGGGTGAGGACTGGATGAGCCCCCAGGTTTCCGTTACGCTCCGTTAGCCTTACGTTTTGGAGCCTAGCGGTTTGCATCCTATAATGCTGTCAATTCTTTTCCTTGTGCAAATGATTCGTGGAATAGTAAAGAATGTGAGAGGATCGAAATATGGCCAGTGGCGCTACAGAAGTTCTTAGGCCAGATTAGATGACCCATGATCTACATGTTGGAAGTTAAATTTTCGGAGGCGAGAGTTGTAGGCCTATACTTTATTGAAACTTAGAATCTAGACGCACGCATTTAACCTATTTCAATCATTAACTAACCAACAGACTGACACTATCTTTCTTCTGGGCTCTATTAAGCGAGGCATACTTCTCAGCCTTATCTTCAATCTACTCCTAACCTTCATTGTGTAGCGGAAAACCCCCTCTTCTCTCGGTCGTCTGGTTAGACGATTCGAACCCTTCTTCGTGGTGCGAAGGCAGAGGTTTCTGCTCAGGAGGCAAATAGTCTCGCGCGTCGCTCGAAAGAGCGCAGGTCCGGCGTCTGGAGTATAGCAGACGGCTTAAGGCGCTCGCCGTTGACGACGTTCTCAAATCAACCAAGACAAGTCAAAGTCACTAGGTTTTGAACCCGTATATTCTGCCAAATCGTCCACCAACTCTATCACGGTCACACAGACCAGCAACGGCAGACAGTTTCACAATCGTATCGAACACCAGGTCACCAAGTCAGAGCACACGTCAACAAGTTCGTCAGCAAGTTCGTCAGCAAGTTCGTCAGCAAGTTAAAATACTACACACAAGCGCCCTCTATATATACTACGAATAAGGGGGGATACCTCGTGCAAGGGCCGGTCGTGCAAGGCCCGGGGTTCGTGCAGAAGCCGGACGGGGAAGGGGATACCTCGTGCAGAAGCCGGACGGGGAAGGAGATACCTCGTGCAAGGGCCGACCGTGCAGAAGCCGGAGTTCGTGCAGAAGCCGGACGGGGAAGGAGATACCTCGTGCAGAAGCCGAGCCGCGGGGGAGATACCTCGTGCAAGGGCCGGACGGGGAAGGAGATACCTCGTGCAGAAGCCGGACGGGGAAGGAGATACCTCGTGCAAGGGCCGACCGTGCAGAAGCCGGAGTTCGTGCAGAAGCCGGACGGGAAGGAGATACCTCGTGCAAGGGCCGAGCCGCGGGGGAGATACCTCGTGCAGAAGCCAAGCAGGACACACACGGACAAGCAAAGGGACAGAACACAGGACATGCACACATAGGCACAGTGTCACGGCAGAGACACGACACATAGGCACAGTGACAATTATGCACTCAAAAACCCAAGCATGCCAGACCAGCTCCCGGGGAGGGCAACCCCTAAATTCCTCTACATCCTCCCCCCACTACTAATGGGAATGTCCCCATTCCCGGGGAGACAATCATCGGCAAAACCCCTAAAACAAAGCATGGCTAACGGCTAAATCCCCAGAGTCCAGAGCACAAAAATACAGCACGGCTAAAATCCCAAAGTCCGAAGCACGAAAATACAGCACGGCTAAAACCCCAAAGTCTGATAACGAGGGCTGATTAGCAGCCAAATACTCTAAATTAAAAGTCGCAGAGTCTCTGCCTAAAATGTTCGAATCAAGTGGCCAACGGCCCGAGAAGTCTCTAAATTAAAATCAAACAGTTCGAGTGGCCCAAGGCCCGAAGAGTCTCTGAAAACAATTATGCGGCCAACGGCCCAGACAGACAATCAAAAACTCTCGCCGTTTCTCGGCAACAATAAAAACAAAACATCACACAGAAAAGAATCTCTTAAAAAGTCAGAGTCCATTCAGAGTCTGTTCAAGGCTGGCATCGTTCTGGATCAGAGTCTAGCGATAACGGGCGGGTAACCGCACCGTTCGCTTCGGTCGCTCAGCGTTCGCGGCAATAGCCGGCACCGTGTCCATGAAGTCATCGTCGTGATGCACAGGGACCGTAGACATCACGTCTCTCGTCATCGAGGCGGCATGGACACGGGGAAGAACTTCAAAACAATCACCTTTAATGGCTGCTATTACTTCCCCCATCAGGGCACCCAGGGCCTGGTGAAAACACCCAATTAAGCCATTCCCACTAAGGCGATAGTTAGATGTTCTTAGCTGGTCAATTCCCAAGTGCCTACAAAATTCCCGAAACGGTTTCCCGACTAACATCATAACCCGATCGGCCAGAACTTGTGGCGGTGCCCCATGCCCCATAACTATCTTTTCCACAAGGACCCTCGACATCAGGGATGGGCAGTAATTGAAATTTGTAATTGAAATTACACAATTGATCCATTTGTAATTTGTTAATTTGTAATTCAATTACATTTTCCATGTATTTTGTAATTTGAAATTACATTTCATGTCCCAAAGTAATTTGTAATTTGTAATTCAATTACATTTTTCAAAGTAATTTGCCCATCCCCTCGACATCAAGGGAGCATCACATTTGCCCCTTGGAATGGCTAACACAACATCAGTGACTCTACCCATACTTATCAAAAAGAACAGGAACAGTAGTCCTACTGCAACCGAACTAATTAATTGCTTGCCCGCAGCAATCCTATGCGAAAGTGGTCGCCGCCGTAAAGACTGTGGAGCTAGGCGCTCATCTACCATCTCACTCTGGTGAGCCAACACCACATTCGCAGCCCACTCGCTCACAGCTGGCTCTATGATTCCATCGGCCAACATGCCATCCAACTGAGTGTCAACAACAATTCTATGCGGCAGCGGCTGGCGTCTCAAAGGCTGGCGCACTGGACGCGCATCTCCCGTCTCTATCTTATGCGTACAAACTGAAGTCCTTCCTAAGTCTCGGTCAGTGACAGAGAAAACATCACTGTACTCAACCAGCAATCCGCTAAGTCTTTCTCTAATTTCTGGCGACACATCGTCGGGCAGATCGGCCAACAACATTTCACTAGGCGAAACCGCATCTTTCGGCCCTGTACTCTCATCATTCTGCTTACAAGATTCAACTTCTACCGGGTGTAAACCTCCTAACATCTGGTCCTTAGACAAGCGAACTTCGTTCTCACTCAAATTCACAATCCTAACGCGGTTGTCCGCGTGATCATCGACCACTACACGGGCAAGATGCACACCAGGCTGAATTTCTTGAGCCTCAGTCATCCAAGCAGGCGCTATAGTAGTCAAATCCCCATACAAAGTTTTAACCGGGACATCGCTCTGGCACCTAGGGGACACTATTACCTCCTCGGCAACGATCACGCGCCGGCACCACATTGACCCATTACCTCTCACCAGGGAGATACGTTTACGGTCAATATACAAGGCCCCAGTCCCAAAACTTAAGCGACAGCGATGCTCCCTTAACCAGTCCATCCCAAGCATGGGCTCAGCAATTTGGTCGGACACCAGAAATGAAGTATGAATCTGCAAACCACCCGCTATCTTAATAGGCACCTGGACCTCCCCAAGGACACGTATAGAAGTACAATTAGCAGCCATCAAAAAGCGATTGCAAGAACGAAGCTCTAACCCGTCCACCGTAGATGAAGGCACCAGGCTGACCTCCGATCCAGTGTCGACCAGGCACAGCTGCGATCGTCCGTGAATCGTCCCTCGAATGTAGATAGCGTTCTTGCTTGCTCGGTCCGGCAGACTCGGACGGGTCGTGTTGTTGCGGGCCACCGGGTCCGGTGGCATCGGAGCTCGTTCATCATCGGTCGGCTCGGCCTCGTTCGGCCGGTTGCGGAAGCGGCGTCGTTGACGGCAGTTACGCGAGATGTGACCTGCTCGTCCACAGTTGTAGCAGGTGACCGATCGTCGCGTGTTCTCCGGTGGCGTCGTAGGTTGTTCATCGGGTCGAGCGTCTCGACCCGGTCCATCGTTCATCGAAGTTCCTCGGCGGATCTCGCGGAGTTGGCGGTCGATTCGTTGCTCAATCTCTCGCTGGAATCGTCGCTGCTCCTCCATCTGCGTAGCCAGAAACCGGTCCAGCTGCGATTGCAACTGGGGGTTCACGTCGGTTTCCTGGGCTCCACGCACTCTGTTCGGCTGCCTTCTCCGGTCGTCGGAGTCGGTCGCTCGCTGGTAGGCTTCCAGGCGAAGCGCCGTCCGGTAGGCTTCATCAAGAGTCTTCGGCTCTCGCTCGCGTACTTTGAGCGAAAGTTCTCGGTCTCTCATCGCTTCCAAGAAGGAGTCCTTCGCGATGATCTGCGTCGTCTCGTTGGAAGGCACCGGGTAGGCTAGGACAACCAGCCGTCGAATCTCATGCAGCAGGTCACTCAGGTTTTCTTCCGGTCGTTGGCGGCGATAGTACAGCTGAGCACGGAAAGTTTCTGCTTGGCCCTCCGTCCCGTATCTTTGCCGAAGGCGTTCGACCAATTCTTCATAGCTCACGCTCGGTTGAGCGCCGAAGTCCCACAGGAGCTGCGTCGCGGCCTTCTCCAGCGAACATCGTAGGTAGTCGACCCGGTCGGCGGCCGTCCACTTGTTATGCCTCGCGCAGACCTCGAATTGCACTAGGAACGACTCCAACGAACCTGTCCCATCAAACTTGCCTGGTTTCATCTGCGTCGGCCGATTACGCAGCAAACCACCGACACTTTCCAGTAGATTCGTCGTAGAATTCATCGGCTCGCCCGTCTTTTCAGTCTCTTCGGTCTTTACGCGGCCGTCCGATTTCAATTTCATCTTTTCTGTCGTCGGATCGCCCGTCTTTCCTCGGAAGCTCGTTCTCTCCGGTTTCACGGTCATCTCTTCTTCCCTGTCTTCGCGGAAGCTCGATCTCACCGGCTCTGGGTCGTCGAAATCGATCTCGGCCAGCAGGCGGCTTCGGTCCGGCGGCATCTCCATCGTTGCTCTCCTCGTGGCTGGCGTCGATGTCTCGGCAGGCGTTCGGACTTGACTCGGCATCCGGAAGGCAATCTCGTAGTCGTCGTCTTCTTCACGGAGCATCATCGGTTGATTCTATCGTCGTCGGCTGGCGGAAGACTCGAACTCCACTTCTTCTGGTACCAGTGTAGCGGAAAACCCCCTCTTCTCTCGGTCGTCTGGTTAGACGATTCGAACCCTTCTTCGTGGTGCGAAGGCAGAGGTTTCTGCTCAGGAGGCAAATAGTCTCGCGCGTCGCTCGAAAGAGCGCAGGTCCGGCGTCTGGAGTATAGCAGACGGCTTAAGGCGCTCGCCGTTGACGACGTTCTCAAATCAACCAAGACAAGTCAAAGTCACTAGGTTTTGAACCCGTATATTCTGCCAAATCGTCCACCAACTCTATCACGGTCACACAGACCAGCAACGGCAGACAGTTTCACAATCGTATCGAACACCAGGTCACCAAGTCAGAGCACACGTCAACAAGTTCGTCAGCAAGTTCGTCAGCAAGTTCGTCAGCAAGTTAAAATACTACACTTACTTAAATTCGTTTATTTAACGACGCCGTCATATCGACGATGATTGGCGTCATTAGAAAGAACATATGTACATTTATGCAGAGTACATAATTGGTTGTAATCAACTGTTCGAACAGTTTTGTGCCTGTCTTTTAGTAAATAGATACTAAATATGCCTAAAATATTAGTAATAATATTAATAATAATATTTACATTAGAGTCAGTGTTTGCAGCATTTTGCTTTGCAATTGAAGGGTTCAGAGCAATAACCAGTTATGTCGACATACCACTTCTTTGCTAAAAAGTATGCCAGCGTGTTTGGAATATAGCATTCTATTTACCCTATAAATTTCGTGCAGATCCGAATATTTTTGATAGTCATTTTTGAAAAACAAATATGTCAACATAACATGGAATTGTGCATCCGGCAGTATTCTACCATTACTCCATTGCAATATCCAGGTATGATAACAAAACTGTCGTTTTCTTGTAATCTTTGTATTAAAACCGGTGCAACAGACAGGTTATTTGACATACCTGGTTATTGTCACTTACTTGCTCTAAGTTGGGCTAGGCCTATATCCGTACTATAAAGAAAATAATGTATGTAGCCTAGGCCTACTGTTACATGACAATGGTGTACGTGATAGTGAACATAATAATGACAGCATTTTCATAGAGTTCATTACGAAAATGAATCGTGGTAAATTACCAGCTTCATTAGGTCGCGAGAAATATATTCTATCAATACAAAAAAGGCGGTCGAAGGTACGGCAAGCTTATAGAATCGGGGACTCAAATATATAATGCGTAAGTTTACGCCAACAATTCACCTTATACACGGCATATTTAGGCATGTTGCCATTGGCCGCAACAAATAGGCGCTCCGCTCTGATTGGCCGATTTAAATGGGATATGACAGTTTCGTAATTAGAAAACATGGACGACACTAACCCTAACCCTAACCGACCCTAACGATCGGAAAAGTTGAGTCCCCGATTCTATAAGCGGCTGCCTTGAGCGGAATTTTCAAAAAATAAAGCAAGAAAAGCATATTTTTGTTGAATTTTGACTATTAAACATAAAAAGGCGGCATTGTTGTCCTTGCCAATAACATGAAACTGTCAAAGCCAATTTTGGCATTCTTTAGCGTCCACTCGTTTCTAAAGTCGACCGCATGAAATATCTGATGTAGCGTACAATTAGCCTACAACGGTTATGTCATTAAAACTTTAGGTTTCACAGATTTTGCATTCTTTCTATCTTGACAGCACTGCAGTCATGATGACTTACCTTCTTCTTGCACGATTTCCGTACTGTGTAATAGTGTGACTGTTTGGTGCAAGAATAAGGTATGTCGACTAACACCAGATGACATGGTTGGTGCGCAGCTGCTAGAAAACAAACTTTGTCTACATACCCTGTTATTGCACCCGTAATTATACTGATGGTAAATTGTTGGTGTTGACAATAACCGGGTATGAAGCAAAATGTCGTGTAAAAAACAATAATGATATCTATTGCATTGCATCATGCAAAGTTTTCGTTAAATGCAATAATACTTATACGGGGCTTCAAACAGATTGTCGATATGTGGTCTAATAGCTAAGATACAACAGTTTGAAGTATCAGATCTTTGAAGCCATTTTCCCAAAACTCATAATTTCCGACATTACAATGTTTGCAGCATTTTGCTTTGCAGTTGTTCTCAGTTAGATTTACAATAAAGATGGTATTCTGTATTCACAGGACACTAAAGAGTTCACGTCTTACCGCTATAAGCAGTGTTTAAGTCTTTGTCTATAATAATAATAATAACAGTAACAATAATAATATCAATATTAATTGTAATAATAATAATAATGATAATAATGTTAGTAATAATAATAGTAACAATAGTCAGAATAATAATAATAATAATGATAATAATAATAATAATAATAATAATAATAATAATAATAATAATAATAATAATAATAGTGATAATAATAATTCTAATAGTTATAAGAATATAAAAATATTAGTAGTGATAATCATAGTAATAATCATTATTGTTCTTGATTTATTCATAATAAAGTTTATAATAAAATGTTAATGTTCTTCTTCTGTCTTCTTCTTGGTCTTAAAATACTACACACAAGCGCCCTCTATATATACTACGAATAAGGGGGGGATACCTCGTGCAAGGGCCGGTCGTGCAAGGCCCGGGGTTCGTGCAGAAGCCGGACGGGGAAGGGGATACCTCGTGCAGAAGCCGGACGGGGAAGGAGATACCTCGTGCAAGGGCCGGACGGGGAAGGAGATACCTCGTGCAGAAGCCGGACGGGGAAGGAGATACCTCGTGCAAGGGCCGACCGTGCAGAAGCCGGAGTTCGTGCAGAAGCCGGACGGGAAGGGGATACCTCGTGCAAGGGCCGAGCCGCGGGGGAGATACCTCGTGCAGAAGCCAAGCAGGACACACACGGACAAGCCAAGGGACAGAACACAGGACATGCACACATAGGCACAGTGTCACGGCAGAGACACGACACATAGGCACAGTGACAATTATGCACTCAAAAACCCAAGCATGCCAGACCAGCTCCCGGGGAGGGCAACCCCTAAATTCCTCTACAATTGCATTGCTCGCTGCTGTTGGCCTGGTTTGTTACTAAATTGCTAGACTAAGTGTTACCTTGGTTAGCCTAAGTCTATGCCAAGGCGCCTCTGAGCCTCTGCGTTAAGAATGCCTAGCTGTTCGGCTAAAGATTATAGCTTCCGAGACTGTAATCGGGGAATAACGCAGACACTACAGTCACGGAGGCTGTCTATGCAGTATGCACGGATCGTGGCTATAGGCCTATCTGACGTGGAGCCCATTCAAACGGACAGCGGTAGGCCTACGGTTGTGAATGAACTTGACAAACAAAATATTGAATCGTTGCGGTTCCCGTGGGTGATTTGATCCCATTTTGGGTTCAAGCAGTGGCGGCGCCAGCATGGGACTATGGTGGGTTGGAGCCCTCCTATCGGCGGCTCAGCCCCCCCAACAAAAGGGGGAAATCACTGCCAATACCAGAGAGATGGGGAGAAAGGGAAGAAATTGGGGTTTTAGCCCCCAAACCTGAAATCCTGGCGCCGCTACTGGGTTCAAGACTTCCTTTTTCCTAAGACCTCGACCTTTTAGCCCATCCAGGAAATTAGACAAAAATGTCTTGCCTGTAGGATATCATATTAAGCTAAATATAAGTCTCTCGTGAAGAATTTCGCATCTGTGAACTATTCGCCCTTCGTTAATCGTAATCGTAATCTCCAAACTTCTAAAGCGCCACTCGAAAGCCAAGCGCAGGGCACCAGCTTATTCACGAGCGCTGCTTCTATATTTACGAGCGCTGCTTCTATATAGTCATAGAGGTTAAAGCTATAAAAGGGAGTAATATTCATGAACTTTGATACATCGTTTGCAGCAGAGGGGATGAGAGAATAACATCGTCGCCTGAGAATTATCTTGTCGTATCTCCACTTTTTTTCGAAAAGCGGTTTAGAGTTGATTTGTAGCAGAATTTTTTGGATCTTTCTTCAGTTTCAATGGCTAAGAGATACGACAGGTTGTTTTAAAGATATTCAACAAAATATACTGTCGTATGTCCTGTTTTCAGAAACATTTCATCGTATCTCCACACAGCATTCGTTGTGTAGCAGCGTTACTATGTTGTTGTATGTCCAGAGAAAGCTCGTCGTTGATTGGACGAGCAGGAGATACAACAGTATAAACCTGTGCGCTTAGCAGGATTAAAGTGTCGCATATCCAGACAATTAAAAGTTTTTCTTTTAAAAATCCGGACTATATCCATGAATATTTTTACGAAAACACTCTCTAATAATTGGTCGTTACTTGATTTAATCATTTCATGTCTTTGTTTTCCGTAGGATGGTTCGTAATATTTGTAAATCCATTTTATACAAAATTTTCATAAATTTCTGAAAAACAGCTCTATTCGTAAATTTTTTAAATGCAGGGTCTTTATGCAATGTTTATGTTTTAATATGACGTCTGTGTGTGAACTGTAATTTGATAATGCCCTCCTTATTACATTAAATTTCTTATTTTTCCGCAAAATGCGGCCCAAACTTCAACCTCGATTATCTCGGAATTTTGGAAAATGGAGATACACAAGGATAATTCTCAGGCGACGACATGTCAAAACCAATTACGACCGCCTAGGCAAAGGGAAATAGGCCTACTTAACGTGACACATGCACATTAAATTGTTTGGCAATTGGCAGCTATTAGTTCAGAGCTGACACAAGCACTGCCTATACTTTTGTGCAGGGCCCTTATGGGAGATTATTCAGCTGGACTTACAACCACAATCAAGGGTTCGTACATAAAGGACGTCCGCAATGAGGATAAGAAGGTTCGAGGTATACGAGTCATCCAAAAGCGGACAAGTACGGACGTCCACAGTTGATGTCACAGTTTATCAGTACAACTTATGCCTAAAACGCAGTCAGACTGCAGACAGTCTGTACTATACCCAGCAGCCGATCGATCGAGTCGATCGTAAATACTCGGCCAAGTCGAGTCGATCGAAAACTCGTCGCTCGATCGACTCGTCAGTCGAGTCGATCGTTTGTTTTAACAGGTGAAGTCGATCGTTCTCGACTCGACTCGACTCTGAAATATTTTACTTTCTATTTTTCGACTATTTCACCAAATGACAGACCTTATGAGATAATGACGTAATTCTGTGTGTAAACACACAAGTGACACAACTACCGTATTTAAACGTAACATGAAGTTCAGTGCAAAATTTAATCATGAATCTCTTGGCGCTCTCTTATTGGTGGAAGTTATAGAGATAGGCCTACGTTTTTCACAGTTTTACGGTAAAATTGGAGCGATTAAGATGCGTTAAGAATGCCGTATTTTCAGGAAACTTTAGCTCTGTAGGCCTAGTCAATAACGGTGATCTGAAAACGTTCGAAAGTCTGTAGTGTAGGCCTATCATTTATTAGAACAAGACTGAATTCGTCGACTTTTCACTCGGATGTGTGGCAACATTTTGGTCCACTCTAGGCCTACATTGCGTAGCCTATTAATGGGAGCCGTAGCTGAGCCCACGATTAATTTATTTGCCCTATTCGCCCTATCTTTCTCAACACCAAAATGCCTATAGGCCTAAATTGCATGTTGCCTTCCGGAATGGAAATGTCATAAAATGAAATACAGTTAGTGTCAAGTGAAATTCGTGGAAAATACTTGAGATTCTAGCCAGAGCCGGATTTCGCCTATAAGCGAAATAAGCCATGGCTTAAGTTTAGGGCTCCACAACGTTTTGAGGGCCCCCAACTGTCAGGAAATATAAAATCAGATGGTACAAAGGTCCTATTTGACATGGCTTAGGGCCCCACATCGTTTTGAGGGGCCCCAACTGTCAGGAAATAATAAATCAGATGGTACAAAGTATTTAAAAAGGTCATCAGAAATGTTTCAAAGTAATAAACATGGTTTTTCTCCAAATCTGGTGGAAAAATTTTGCACGGTTAGGGCCCCCGGATGTCTTAACCCGGCCCTTGGCTTAGGGCCCCCGAAAGTCTTAATCCGGCCCTGATTCTAGCAGACGATTTGGAGAATTTGTATGTCTATAATCTGGAGCATTATTATGCTGAACTGTGATAGAACCCTCCCAGAGATTCCAAGCCTGCATGGACCTCTAACTAACTTCAGTAATCGTGAGCATGTTTCAAGTTTCTTGAACTAAGTCTAATTCTTTACTAAAATTTATATAGCACCCAAGGTGCGGATTTAATATAGACATTATACAGTCCTCTAGTACATCTTGTGCCGTCTTATTTGTTGAGCTGGTACTAATTTCTGTACCGTACTGTAGGAGATTCCCTTGCAGACTAGCTGCCTATAGCTGATCAAGTCGACGGATAAAGCAAGACTTAATCCTATAGGCCTATATAGTCAACCACAGGCGCATATTCGATATCATTATAATACCTGAAATGTTACTAGGCCTACCAGTTCAATTATTACAGTTTGACAGTTTGAGGAAGAGTGCTCAATTGACATTCATGAGTAATTTAGGCACTGAAATATAAGAATGCAACAGTCGTTAGCATTTTTGGCCAAGAGACTATAGGCCTACTGTAGGCCTATATATCTCTTCGCCGACTTAGGCCTAATTGGACTGTAACAGTCCAATTATGGCAATTAAGTTGGCGAAGTCGATCGTCGGCCTAGCCAAGTCGATCGTATAGCCTACACTCGACTCGATCGACTGCGGGGTATAGAACTCTGTACTGCATTGGTTCGTCATTTCGTTTATTCTGTTGCAAACAACTGAATAAACATTTTCTTCTCTGCGGTCCTAGGAAACCCGGGGCATGTACTCCATGGACTACTCCCCCCCCCAAAAAAACACCCTGCGCCCGAGATTACATGACCGTTTTATTCCACAAGCTGACAATCTTTCACAGATCGTTTATAATAAGAATGTTATACTCTGTATAAATGTATACACCAAAGTGCGGATATGCAATTGGTTGAATAAAGAATATACTTACTTACTTACTTTAGTATCTCCACACATTCCCGCTGGATCGGGCACTTGAGACACAAGGGAGGCATTGAAACAGACTCGAATCTATTTATCAACATGTCGTACCTAAAAATAGATCAGTGTTGATGTCCGGAAAATGTTTTGCATTTTATTGTAGTTTTTGACAGAAAGTTAGATATTACAGTAGAAAACTAAATTTGAAGTGATTGGTGAAGGCATCCCGAGCTCCCAAGTTTTGAGGCGTGCAATGAGTGATTCTGACGATGAATTCATCTTATTTTTCAAGATCGCAAGTGTTTGGGATGGACCTGGTTTCGATTTCGATCAAAGTCTGATACCGAATCTTTTCTTTCGGACTCTGCTCAATGATAATGAAGTTGGAGAGGTAAGGGAGCCAATAATTTATATTTCTCATTTTGTCATTTCTTGATAGCGGTGATGTAAAATAATTGTGAATGTGTTGATTGAAAATATGTTGATTGAAAGCAAATGTACTTACTGATAATCAATTAAAGCAAAATTATGTAATGAAAAGTGAATGTGTTGATTGAAAATATGTTGATTGAAAGCAAAATGTACTTACTGATAATCAATTAAAGCAAAATTATGTAATGAAAAGTGAATGTGTTGATTGAAAATATGTTGATCGAAAGCAAATGTACTTACTGATAATCAATTAAAGCAAAATTATGTAATGGAAATTGTTTCATGGAAAAATGTGTGTGTCCATTACTCAGCTGATTGAGAATGAATTATTCTTTTTTCCGATCAGCCTATCTAATTCAGAATTTTTAATTTTTTTAATTTCTACACAGCATCTGCACCTCTTGAAGATACCACCACAGCCAACAGCATTAGAGGGGAAGCAGTTGATGTCATGGTCGTGGTTGAAGTCGTGGTCAGAAAAGGTCAACGTCCAAGTTATGAATTCAGCGGAGCATCACTAAACCAACCGATAACAGCTTCTGACAAAGCAATGGAACTGGCATTTTCAAAGGACATTCCTTTAACTGGAACACCTGTACTTCACTAAGTAACACCCAATGAATTCTTTGGATTGTATTTTGTGACACTGTTATTGACGTTTTAGTCAATTAAACCAATAAGTATGCTTTGCAATCTAGGCAGGACACACCATCCAGCATGTCTTTGGTCTCTGTTACTAAACAGGAAATTGCAGCATTTTTAGGCTTAAATGCGACCTGTTTCGAAAAATGCAATGTCAATTTGTGTATTGTCTCTATTGGTATCAAGTGTCTATAGTTGAATACATATTATTGGGTTGTTCTCTCTCATCTGCAGCCATAACACATTTTGCTAATTGGTAACATAGCAGAGTTTATGTGAAACCCAAACTATCGCCCAAGTGTGTACTGTGGAGTAATTGTAAAAGAAGGATGACAATAAAAAATAAAATCTACTTTGGCATGTACAGTAACAGCAGTAGAAAGGAAGTTGGTTGATGGGCATGTGGGTCCGTGTTGCTCGTAATTGAGTTCAGCGCTCATCAATACGCTGGTACCCTGCGCTTGGCTTTTGAGTGATGCTTTAGAAGTTTGGAGATTATGATTAAGATTACTATTAAACTGCATGCATCTTGTAGCAGGTGTCTGCAAATGGGAAGGAGGGGTCAAAAGTAGGTCACTTTATGTGGATGTCCTTCATGGACGACCCCCAACTGGCCTGCAGTGGGCCACTGGTGGGTAGTTCAATGGTGGCCCACTAAGGGACCAAGGAGTATAACTGCCAGCCACTGTGGTTATGCTCCATAAAAGTGCATCCTGTCAAATTACCTCACAGCAGCTTCTACAGAAGAGGACAACACGAAACACTATTTAGTAGGTAAGCGGGTAAATGTGCTCCAAAATGGCTGCTATGGCTTGTGGGTGGTAGTAAATTGAGAGCTTGTTTCTAAAGAGACAAGTCTATTAATACCAGTGAAAAGTGTAATTCAGTGTCTCTTCACAGTAAAAAAATATAAATGAAAGACAAAACCAATCTACCTATTTTGAAACTGGACAGACTAAGCAGACATAGAGCAATGTGCAGGTCTGATAGCAAAGATGAATTCGAACTGAATGATCACAAATTTTATTTAAAAAAACATGAACACATAGTTGAACACAAAACCTGAAGTAGATAACCGAATAAACATGCATAAACACACAAGCATTTAAAAATTTAGTATATACGAAATCGAAAGACAAACCCAAACAATACATTTCTTAAGTTCATTTATATCTGGCACACAAGCGGAAAAATTATAATGCACAGGTTTTAAAGTAAACGTGAAAGGAACATAGAGGATCACAAGGTTTATAAAAAAACATGAACACAAATTTAAAATCACTAAGCTGGCCATATAAAACGTTTGAGTTGACTCAGGGAGGAAATCCAACTCAAAGCACAATTACTGCAAAAATTATACAAAGGAACACCACAACTATACAAAATTCTATTAAATTCACAAGGCACAGAGTAATTATAAAACCGTCAGAGCGGACATATAATAATGCACAGGTTTTACAGCAGACATGAAGGTGAACAGAAGGACCACAAGGTTTATGAAAAATGTTAACACAAATTTGAAATGACTCAATCTGAAAAGCAGGCATACGCTGGTGCTACTAAACCTTTGACTTGACTTAGGGAAGAAATTCAACTCAAAGTGTAATTACTTTGAAAACTATGCAAGGGAACTCCACACCTACACAAAACTCAATGAAATGTACAAAACAGACAAAACTCAATGACATTTACAAAAGACAGAGTACTTCAAACACCCTCACAAAAACGATAACTTCTATTCTTAAGTTTCCTTGAAGTATTGATATTTATCTATTATATCATGACATACTGCTTAGTATTATGCTTGTAATTGCAACTGTTATTAGAAATTCATGTAGCACCAATTCAAGTTCAGATTAATCAATGTGCTCTGTGCTAACTGATATGATGTTAAATGTCATCAAGAACAGAAATTCTTCAGCAACTAAACTAATGCACAGAAACCAGATGAGTCACCAATGGTCAGCCAATGTACAAGTGGAGTGCAACCAATGGATTCCCGTCGACAGCTGGCATCATGCTAAGAGTCTGTAATACATCGACTGCGTGCCGAATAAACTTTCTAACAACCTTGGACCACTTGTCCACTGCCTGCCACAAACAGTAGGATTTGGTGCCAGCATAAGGAATATTTATACAAGTCCAGAGATGTACTAGTGCATGACTATTTGTAGGTTGATTGTTAATAGGCCCTAATAAAAAGAAACTGTACTTCACCTATAAGCCATTACAGAATAAGGCATACATCACAACTAAAATACTTCTTGATGGCATAGAATAACCTAGGTAGACAGTACACTCTTCAACTAAGAACAAATGACGACCGACACTGTAGCATCGAACAGTCAGGTGGAACATACAAACTGAGCAACATTAAATCAAAAAAATAACAATTGCTTGTCTCAAGTTTTTTAGTTTAACATTTTTTCTTTTTAGATTGCGATGAACTGTTGATCCTTGAACACTTTACTGATGAGCTACATTGGTCAATTTTAGTACACTCTAACCAGGGGTACAGTTCTACGGCTTCTTGATTCTGTAGGTTATTAGGAATCTTGGAATCGCCTTTAAAAAAGTAAACAGAGAAATTTTTTTTAAACGTTTATTAGTCTAAGCAAACTTAAATGTGAAAAAAGTTTGAATATGCTCCCACTTACTGGTATCTGCATCTTGCTAGTTCTTAATGTCCTTTAAGTAAGTAAGTATATTCTTTATTAACCAATTGCTAATCACACTTTGGTGTACAGACATCTTGTAAACACAGTTTAAAAGTATAAAGTATCCTGACAATGAACTTTTCTCACATCAAGTAAGTTATGACAATATCCCTTAATAAACCAACTGCCAACATACTGTCCAGCAGATGCTGATCAAAGGCAGGATCAGTCTTTAACAGAGGTGCAGAGAGTAACCTTGGAAGATAAATTTAAGTCATTCCAAAAATAATGCTCATTTCTCTCAACCTTGTCTGCCATACTTTAAATCTGCAAACATTCCCAAAATTACAAATATCCCTTCCTCCTAGTAAACACAATTGATATATTCTCTCCACATGCTTCAGACATCCTATAAATGTTAATAAACAACCAAAATTCCACTTTTGTGAATAAATGCCAGTGAAACCTGCTTACCCGATCTCCACGAAAGACAATAAACTCTCTGAACTGAAGGCCAGTCAGACTCGTCTCTCCAGTAATGGAGTCGTGCCCTGGTGGAGCGTGTGCCAGAGGTTCACCGGCTGTCATTACTTCGCTGTGACCAAGAATGACGTCGCAGACAAGAAGTTGACTAAACAACAATATACAACATAATTCACATTATTATTCTCACTTTATGTATGATTACCAGCACATAGACCTCTTTAAGATTGTATATCCAACACATGCTGCCTTTCTGGCTTAGTGGCTTTTGAGCGGATTATTGAATATGGCTTGATTCTGGTGCTCCATTAGTTCATTAGACATTGGTGCAATAAAAGCTACTAATTAACAATTAAAGCCATGAAGGCATAATACACGTAGTCCCATGTGTAGCAAAGTACCTCACTGCAAATTGGGCTAACCTTTCAGATGCTGTAGAATTTTCTGTCAGTGAAATGAGCCTATGGTACGAGACTACATGCAACCTTAACCGACTGAGCTTCATATTTTCATGCTGCTGCCAGTCAGGAAATTGTATTGTAATGTATCTGGGCATTTATAAAGCGCCTCAAGCAGTAATGACTGTTCAGAGGTGCTCAGAGCGTGAGCACTCCGAGGAAAGATAAAAGTTTTCAAGCAATGGACCAAAGTGGATAAACCACCTGCCAAAATCTTTGCCCGAGTTTGTGGGAGAAGGTTATTCCACGAAAAAGGACCCACAACTGCAAAGGTGTGGCACTGAGAAATGGCTGCTCTGAAATGAGGCATCAATCAGCCAAAACTAGGCAAAGAACATCAAATCAGAGTTGCCCTTTAACTTCGATATATCTTTTCGATAAAGACAGAAAATTCCCTTCACAATAAGTGGAACTTCGATCTATAGAAGTTTGATAAAACAGAATTATGTTTAGGCCTATATGTGTTTGCATTGGTTGTGCCTGGCCATTGACTGTTGTTATTCGATAAGTTCAAAATAACAAAGTTTGATCACAAAGTTTAGTTTTCCTGTTAAAACATGAATTACCAACTTATTTATTATAATATCAAGCACAGATACTAAGACAAGATTCGCTTTGTGATGTACAGAGTGATGTACAAAGCAAATTTCAGTCAATGTCAGAATGAGAGATATTTAAAGCTCTACACGATCACTTTTCAGTGACCTAGCAAAACCGTCTTGTCCAAACACAAACCTTAGCTAGTCTTAATTAATAAAGGAACAGACCGCTTGCACTTGTAGCAGCTGTCCTTGTGATGGAGTGGACATCCAACACCCGGTGCCCCAAAGCAATAGATGTTGGCCTTGCTGCTGTCCTCGGCAAAATACAGGCCTGCATCACATACATACATCAAGTTACGCACATCATCACATAAGATACATTTACTCACACGGGTTTCCTAAAAGTAAGCCAAGGTTTCATTCATGGACTATAAGTAAGAAATGATCTCAACTGACTTGGCCTTGCTGCAATGCACATTTCCAATTACTAATGTTGAGAAGTCTTGGGCTTAAAGCAATACACTTTATCTCAATAATATTCTTACATTTGATGCAGATGTTTATCTGAGGGATCTTATATTGCCACCTTCTTTCTTTGGTAACAGTTTTTTAAAGTATAAGTACACTTCATGAAACCATTGAAACCATGGTCTGTAAGCCTATTTTACAATTGCTCAAGAAGCATTTCTATTATTCTCTGACATTTCTGTCAAGAAATAAACAAAACACTGTTAAACAAATGCTCGTGTAATTGTTTGGGCAACACCTACAAACAAGGATTAAGTTAACAAGTGTCCAGAAGAATCTTGTGAATAAGGAACAGAAGACATGCAGGAAAGTTCACCATGTTGATTACAAATGCCAACATAGTGACAGCAACAAGAGAGTTAAATAAGAAGAAAGTCAGCAATTGACTGAACACCAGCACAATGAAATTATGTTAGCATGCAATGTGTCACATCTTGTGTTCTGTGAAGGAAAAAAGGAGAAAGCTATGTGAAACAAAAGTCAGTGGTTCCAGTTGTTTTGTGTGTCAGATGGTGCTGATATGTAAATGTATTTTTAATGGCACGAGACTAAGCCATTTGAATAATTATCAGTTTTATACACTAATGCACAGAATCTGTTCAAAATAAATCGTGGTTATAAAAAAATTCGAATTAATCGGCTTACCAGCTCCGAACATCGACTCGATGTCTGCAAAGCGCTCGTCAAACCCGTTCTCGATGATGTCCTTTGCAAACATCGAGCCGTGGTAGAGTCGGCGTTCGTTCGGCTGGCCTGCATTTTGCCGAGCCACGCGATTCTTCTGATATGCGTAGTCGGCGTCTCTGTCAGCGTTGACTATAGCATCCACCTGCATTTACACATATTATACTACTTGTTCTTTGATTAGATTAGGTCAGCTGTAGAACACTTTATTTTTAAATAAAATCTGCAGTCTACAGAGTATGAGGTTCGAAATAAGCATGATATGAGAACCTAATTCTAATCAATTATCAATTTATCTAATCGATCAGCTAATTGATTAGACAAACAGCTCATTCTAATCGATTAGCTACAAGATTTTGCCAATTCTAATTCTAATCGATTAGCAATTTAACTAATCGTGCCCATCTCTGTTCTATACATTGTCAAATCATCATCTCTTTCAAAGCTTCTGATGCAATTGGCACTGGTGTCCAAGGTGTAAGCTTTCCCCCAAACCCCTCGTCTTTGTCACCCCATCTTTCAGAAACCCTATTTGGTTTTTGCAGTAATTATTTTACTACAAAATTTCAGAGCAAGTGGGAACAGTGTGTCAAATGTGCTCTGATCACCTGTGTAAGATTCACACCATACACCATCCAGTCCGTTCGCTCACAACTCATGCTGCCACGACCCTCATGCATGAATTCATATGCTACAGGTTTCACTTAGAGCAATCTTCAGTATTAAGCACAGCATTAAGATAACAGCACTAGTCATTATACTAAATTATAGAGGCTTAAAAACAACCCATACCTCAAGAACATGATATTCGTTATAGAGTCCTCCTACGTTATCTTTGTGACGTCCTATCGTTGTCTGCATTTTGCTGATCACTTGCTTGTAAGTATCAGTGTAGATGGGAATCCTGCCCAGTAGGGTTGCTTCTATGTTGGACGCTGTAAATTAAAAACCTCTGTATCAATATGGCAACACAATTCAACTCATGACTAATCCCTGTAAGAAATTAGTGTCAACAGAGTAGAGGTCAGTCACATGGACAAGATATCATTAATGAACTGTTTTCTAGTTGCAGCGAATTAAGACATTTAAAATTAGCCTGGATGATATGTGCATGAAGTTTTACAGATTATTTAATTCTCTGTATAGCAAATGCTACAAATTTAGTGAACATGTTTTGCTACATTTGGTCAGTGCCCACTGTAAACCTTTCCTCTTATATGGAAGATGTCAGCCTACCAACAGTGAGGTTAGAATACATGTACAGCTCTGCAATATGTAAAATTTAAAAGTACAGCTCTGCAAAATGTAAAATTTTAAAATCTGTCATGTAACAGTGTTGAATTGATATCACAATTGTCTATTTTAAACGACATTACAGACTGGTGGTTATCCAGAAGACTTCGAAAGGCAATGATGTCAGATTTGCATGTGTGTTTTCTCAAACACCATAAGTGATTGAAATAACGATTGATACACAGCAACCATTAGCAATGAACACTGACCTCGCTGGTTTACCGATCTTTTGAACCAGCCCATTATCGACAATCTTTGGGTATCTAGCGTGCAGCCACAATTTTTGAGATCATCATGGCTGCATGTCAGGAGGTTATCCCAAGTGATTCCCCTTTTGGCAAAGTCATCAGCAACTAGTTGACCTAACGCCAACTGGTAGATGAGGTCTGGAACAGTCTGAATCGTTTTGTAGAGGAAATCATCACAGCACCTGCAAAACAAGATAAAAACTAAGGCAGTGCAAATCCAAGTGCTTACCAGAGTTTAATTAATGTTGCATGTTAATACTATTATTTCATATTTTTTTACGCAGTACTATATTTAATGTCAATTTAAGTTTGTTGATATGTCTGGTTTCGGGATATAATATGCTTCCTTCAGCCTTTGAAGGCATAAACGGAGCCCTACGAAACTACCATTCTGTAAAAAGGCAATTTGTGATGTAAGGTATGATTGGCAACACCACTCCCTGTGGAGGCTACACCCACACCTGAAGAATCTTGAGGCCACTAGCTCAAGTGAGACAGAAACAACATTTATAAGGAAGAGGTCTTTAGTTACATCCCCTCTTAAACTGAGTATCATAATCATAATCTCAAAATTTCTAAACCACCAAAAAAGAGAAGTCATGGGAACCGGCTTATACATGGTGGTGTAGGGGTATGTTCGGTGCCTTGCAGCCAGAGGGTTGCGGGTTCAAATCCACCTCAAGCCGCCGCGAAGGGACCCTGGGGAAGTCCTTCACTCGCAATTGCTCATGCGCTTCGGCGTGAAACTCCGATTCAGCGTCCGCGCTGTAGTCGGGAGAGCCTCTGAGTAGGAATCTGGAAGGGGCGCTATAACAAGTGTTCAAACATACATACATACATGCATACATACACAGGAACTTAGTAAAAAAACATAATCGATAAGTGGGATGCAATTGGTTCCAGGTCAAGATCTAAAGGGTCAGGCAGGCAGGCAGACAGTCAGATGGCTAAGGTGGATGGTGTTTAGAGTGGAATGTGATGTGATAAACCCATTACAAATAACAATTTCTCTTGCAAAGTTGTTATTTTAACACATTATAAAACTACCAGTACACCCATTTCGTAAAGGTAAATCTGTAGTTTTTCATTTATGATTTTATGATGAAGAAACGATAGGCTATAATGCTGGAATAATAGGATTATAATAGCTTACCCTAATAATAATAATACTGAAGGTAAATCATCACCAACAACACAGATTTTTCAGCTTAATTAAAACATGACAATAAATTCCATGTTGCTGAAAGTCAACAATCATATGTAATATCCTTGTGTTGCAGGGCTTGAATTTTCAGGGAAAGACAATGCCCACGTAAAATTCCACAAATTACGCCACATAAATGATGTACTACAATACATTGCAATAACAAACAAGTAACAAGTAGCAACTTGCTGATCAAGCATTTCATACATTACATTGACAACAAATTGTAATTCTGTCACGATGCATCAGGAATTGAACCCTGGATTCAACTGTAAGATACTAAATGTTTCCACTCCAATATGAAACTCAAAAGACTACCTTGCTGCATCACAAGGTGGCTCAATGCGAGCCTTCTTAGGATCTCCACCAGGAACTGAGTTGTCTTAAAAAAATTAAGCATACGTTCATTGTAAAAAATACAGTGTAAACTTTATTTTCATTAAAAAAATAACTCAAAGAACTCTTAAAACCAAAGACTGGTATAAAAACAAAACACTGGTAAAACGAAATGGCCACCTCAGACGTGAATACAATCAACGACCTCTTATGGATGGAATACCAGAAGGAAGGGACATGCACACATGAAACTCTAAAAAGATGTGATTGGTGATGATAGGTCGCTTGGCAGAAGATAGTTGCAAATGATAGTACGGTCATTACGATTTAAAAATACTTTGCTGTCTAAAATAAATTGAAGACAAAACAGGACCGTCATTTTCTACACTTTTGAATTACAAAATACCATAATAAATACTTCTGTAGCTCATTTCTGCTCCGGGCCTTATTCGTGACTGGCTCGAAGCAAACATGGCATGACCCGTAAGCAGTGTTTTCAGTTTTGAGTGAAAGATATTACTACAAAAACCATTTTTTAAACTTAAAATAGTGTAGAAATAGTCGCAACAGTTGAATACAAGAATAAATAACTAGCTGAAAGAAAAATTAATAAAATGTCAGTTGCCAATAACTTTTAGTAAGGGTGCCTTGCTCTGAAAAAGTTGGTTACCACAGTAAACAATTACACTATCAAAAGTGAACAAAAACAATGTTCTGATATGGATCTGATAAGTAGCTGCAGATCGTTTGAAAATAGATTCCAGCATGCTGGTTCAAAGTAGCGGTAATAGCTACTAATTTGGACATAGATTCCAAGAACAGACGCACAGTAAAGCTATTGACAATAAAGTTAATTTATTAAACATTTCTCAGGACAATAAGTCTGTTGTCCAATTCAGAGTGGGACATGGTAGCCTACTGGTTATAGCACACATCTACTGTTGTGGACAATATGGGTTCAAACCTCCTCAGAGATATTTAGTGTGTGGGGACCATAAGCAAGTCCTCCACTCACAATTGCTCAGCACCATCAATTGATGCTTGGTCATAAGATAGCGGGACTTAATAAATGCACAATTAAAATAACAATATTTGGAGTGAAATAAAGCAGGCACACCACAGACAAAAATCTCTGCCAACCTGTGGGCGAGGCTCCAGTCTGCGTTTGGATGTTCTGGGCGATTTGATCGAGAAATGACAAACTCAATTTATTTCTGTCCAGGAAATGTTTTACAGCCATCCGTGGATTTTCATTTATGTTGTACGGAAGAAGAAATTTTAACAATCCACCGGCGACTTTGATGCCAAATACATAGTCGTAAGGCTTTAGAAACACAAAAACAAGTCCATTGCTCAATCACACACGAACATAATAACGACAAACTCAGTAAACTAAAAATGTCTAAAGCACTACTATAGAGCTAAGCACAGGGCAACAGCTTATTCACGAGCACACAAACGCCAGTCTACTCACTGTAGCGCTTCCTGGGCATTGGTTCCTATGCCTGCTATCTTTATATAATTGCTCCCATCAGTAATACAGTCATAGGTAATAATAGCAATGTCAGACAGTCCTTACAATTTATGAATTACTTAATATATGAGAAATAAATTAATGTCACTGTACAATCATACAATCATTGCATTAAATGCCTAGCTGCCAACCATAAATGCTACCAGAGTTATCCACATGAAGTATGGTGTCATGTAAACGCAAGTCAGTTAGATAGAGTAACCCAAGATAAGGAAATGTCCTAAAGTCGTTAATTAGTCACTTTTATGTCACCAGTGTCTAATGACCGAAGATGCACCAAATCCAAGCTATAATCAAGTCCACTTCTAGAAGATCAGTCCACTAAGACAGACAGCCTATGGAGGATAAGCAATCTGAAACAGATGAGTTTCAAGTTCAGTACTATGTGACACAAGCGAATAAGCAGATAGAGCAAATACAGGGAGGGAATTTCAAAGTTTGGGCCCAGCATTCAAAATTCAGTGAAAATCAGTGAGTGACAGACTGCATGGATTACCTCTCCCTCATGGAGCACTTTGCCAGATGTTCCTTTTGTGACAAAAACGACATTCCCCACTTTCTGCCAGCGATCCTCAGAAGCAACCCACTGGTACGCCTCAATGTTATCCTTGCGTCGGACCATCAGCATCTCCCCATCATTATTCCCTAAAAAAATGTTTTAAAGATTGCAATTGTTGACATAAATGCAAATTTAATATCTTCACACATGACTGGAAACCAATTGAATGGAACATTTATGTACCAGGTACTAGGATGTTTTTCCATAATTTGCACAAATACAGTAAACCAATTCTAAAGGAGCATGTACATACCAGGTATTTAAAGTAAGCCTATGTAGCTGGACACTACAATAATACCATGTACAAACCACCAACACTTGGATATGTGACACTTTCTAAAGTGTGGACCTTACCATATTTTCCTCATTCATTTTTAATACTCTGAAGTGCTAAATGATGACTAATATATAATATAATCTTTAAGTCAATAATTTATTAAAATGCTATAAATCTACTGTGTTCTGCATTGGCTTTTTGTTGGACAATATCTGCAGTCAAGTTCAACCCACAAAAAATTAAAGATAGGTAACTCTGTGGATTGCATATTTTGTGTCTCTATTGCAGCGAAACCTAGAAACAGAAGTGCAATTGACACTATTATACTATGATAAAACTGTTATTATTATTACTAAAAAATTAAAGTTGCACAGAAAGGTGAATCTGAGGTGTGGTTAGCTAGTTGCCAGCAGTGGCGGCACCAGGGGATAGGGGGGCTTAGCCCCCTTAACTTCGGCTTAGCCCCCCAAAAGTGGGAAATCACTGCAAATCATAAGGAGGAGGGGACAAAAGGGAAGGGCTTGGAGCTTTAGCCCCCCCCCCAAACGTGAAATCCTGGTGCCTCCACTGGTTGCCAGGTGAAGAACAGTTCGACATCCACAAGTTTAAAAGTCAGTGAGAAATAGTGAGATTTGAGGCATTTCTTGAAAGAATATCATTGATTTCAAATCAAGTAATTCCATTTTTTAAGAAACAGAAATGATTCATCGTTGGGGACAAAAGGTAGACCTAAAGGGACCAAGGTCCTGCTGTTTAGGGCTCCTTAATACCAAAATGAGTTAAGCGATGACAACTGATACCAGCAAAAACCAATTTGGCATAAACGAGACAAGAGCAGACAATAATACTGAGCAGGCTGTGGTTTGTAGCATTTCTTTGGTAAGAGCAGATGACATATGTAACAGGACTCTTAATATAGCACATTTTAAGCACCTCACAAAAGCGCTGAACTTATGACTATCCAACAGATTTAAATAAATGACTTTTTTAAAGACAGTTTGAAAATGCAGAGTCAAAGGCAACATTACTGTATGATCAGGCCTGGCTTGGGAGCGCCTCTGAGTAGAGCCCTTGAATAGGCGCTATATAAATTTTATGATTGATTGATTGATTGATTAAGGAATGCATTGGGAGACAGCTCCAGAATGATGGATCAACACATGAGAAGGCATGATGGACTTAAGCAAAGAGCAACAGCAATTATGATAACAACAGTTGCTCCAATGATGATTTCTTTGACGTACCTGGAACCAGAAGTGCCTCTGATCCTGGCAGATCTTCTTTTTTTATGTCGCCCACCTGAACTGGAATCGTAGAACTGGCGACGCACTCCTCAAAGGCAGACAACTCATCAGCACTGGCAACCAACACGGGATTTCGAGTAAAAACACGAACGATACCATCACTGTCAACAGAACAAAACCAATCAATAACTCAAAACACAACTCAGCAAAATAACAATCAAAAGAACTGAAAATTAACAACACATTAAAATAAAGCATTTCTACAGCACTACTTTTGCGGTGCTACATAAACACTACACTACTGGTTTCCACATGAACCATTCCCAACATATTCAAGAAACTATTAGAGCATCAAATACATGCACAATACTTTAAAATAAATGACATGCGAGTGCTTACCTAGCCCCTGTGACGACATCCCCATTTGGAAGAACGCAAACTGCCCACACGGATTGTGCCGGGTGGGCAATGGTCTGTGCCAACGCCCCGTTTTCCCAGATGCGTAACGTCCTATCCTCTCCACACGACACAAAGTCTACTCCGTTCGGAAGAGAGGCGATGCTATAGACGTAGTTCGTGTGACCATAGAAAACATCGACGCAGTCTCCGTTTAACAACCATCGACGAATTGACGAGTCATTGCTGCAGGACAGAAATTCCTGAGGTTTAAGAACCACAAGGCCCCGTACGTGATCGGTGTGTCCTGCAAATTAATATCAGTTTCCATTAAAAACAAGAGGTAATAACAAACAAGTGTTGCAAATCTATAATTAAGAGTAATACAAAGTTTTATTTCAACATGCATTTTAGTAGACACTCGTTGTTAAATTGTTAACAGAGAGCCAGATGATTCCAAGACAGATAACATTAATCATGGTTCTTTAAAGAAAAATTAATGAAATCTTATTTTTCCACCAAAACAATGATCTGAGTCACTGACTAACCTTTCATAGTTTTTTTACAGATCCCGGTCTGCCAAAGTCTGATTGACTTGTCAGCCGAACCCGTGAGCATATAACCGCCCTGAGGCATTATGGCTACCGCCAACACCGCGTCTGTGTGACCTGGAATTTCAGACGAATACACTTAAGAAAATGTTTAACATAGTTGGAAAAAAAAGTTGAATACCAAAACAGTTTCTAACAAGTCTAACCGCTAGTAGTTAGTATGCTGGACTGTCAACCAAGAGGTCGGGGTTCAAATTCCCACCAGGGCAATTTGTTTCAAAACTTCTGTTCCACCAGAACCCCCTTGCCAACTCAGCCATAATGAATACACTGACTGTATGCTGTCAGTGGGAAGATCAGTCGGCGAGGGAGAGGACCAGCCACCCATCCTCATATGCTCAGACCAAGAGAATGAAGTCATTAACACTTCATACCCATGGTTGATTGAGGGCTGGCCTAAGGGCTTGCTCTTCACTCTTTAATAAATGCTGTGAAAAACACCTGAGTAATTGCTAAACTCTAACTCTACAGTAAATATTTTAAAATTTATCTAGCAGCAGCAGTTGGTTCTAGCACGTAAATACACGTAATCCAAGCTACTAAGAGCACTTCTGAAGCTCAAATCAAACGGGTAAACTGTTTGAAGAATGGTGCATTCTTTGGTATCCAATTGATGTCACAAGGCTGATATATTCAAAGTATAAATGTCTCTGATTAAAGTATTTATGTCTGGCCTATAAATCTCATAATATTCATTTATTTCTATCATTCATAATGCCCAATCAGAAGACTCCTTCCTTGATATTCTTGGCAACAGCTAGCATGTCGCTGAAATCTTTATTGTCAAAGGTAATGACCTGTTTATCCCTGCAGCAAACCGTTGCTTTACTAAGAACCGTTACTTTAATACATCAAGACAGTGCAAATGCATTTAAATATTTCAGACGCACCCTGTAGTGTCAGGACACATTTTTCGCCAAACCAGACTTTAGCAGTTTTATCCCATGAGCCGCTGATGATGGCACCGAATTTTTGGGCAGAAAGTGCACATACTGAAAGAACAATGGTATCAGGTAGTAAGATTATCACTCAAAGTCAAACATCCCTGCTACAATATGTCCAAATAAACAGTAACAGAAAACCAGTAAAGTGTCAATATTTTAACTTAAGTCTAAACAAATAACTTCAATAATAACATTAAAATCCCCATTCTATCAGCTGCTCAAGACTGTTCTTTTCCATCTGGCCTGGGTTGGGAGCACCTCTGAGTAGAGATCTTCAAGGGGCACTATATAAATTATGCTTGCTTAACTAACTGATTGATCAACTGCAGATGCATCACCTGCAAAGTGTCTTGGAGGACATTTTTATAATCATGTTTTGCAAAGCTGTCTTATTAAAGGAGTACAGAAGACAAGCATTCACTGGCTACAACTGAGGCACTTTAATTTCTCATATTAAAAATAACCATACATACAAACATGTTTCTACCTATGCTAACTTCATTATTTCCAAGATTAACCAGTGAAACTCCCTTTACTTGTGCCTGTGTGTCCTGGAAGTTTGTACTTTGGTTCTGGAGAATCCAGGGTATAAGCCGAAATCATGCGATCCGTGCTTCCCGTCAGAATGACTCCGTGTGGATACTGGTCGTTCGGAGGCATCACACAAACGGCTGATATAAAGTTATTATGACCACCAAACGCCAGCCCTTCAGAAAATCCATTGTCACCGCTGAAAACATTTTCACAAGCAGATTAATAGACACATTGAAAGATTCATCAGGTGAACCCTGACAACAGAAATAAGCAACATATGGCAACAGAATGCGTTTATTAAAAAACAAGGATGCCTGCACTCAAGCAGATCTGACCAATTAAGTCCTTCAGAGTGTCAGCAAATGGCCACTCCAGAGAGCAACAGAATAGAACACTGCATACCCAGTGCCAATAATTATGCAATAAAAATAAACAAGCAACAGAGTACCAAGAGAGGTTTTTATATTAATTTTTCCAACAATTATTAAATGACATATTAAAGTGTGACACACATAACAGAAAGTCTGAGTGCCTGTTCTTGAAATAAATGAGAAACAAACAATGATACAATGACAAACTACATTCTCAATTTGCATTTGACAATCATCCACATGATCTTCATGTTTTTGTGTATGTATTACATATCACACTGGCTACGGAACCGTCCGGACGGTGCCGTTATTTCTTTTCTACGGAACCGTCCGCAAATAATCTATGGGCGATTGCACATATCTATGGCGTGTACATCCGGTTGAAATAAATATTGGCAAAAGCCTGTCACGTGAACTTGTTGTCTTCCCGTCGAATTTTTATATGGCGGACAACTTGAGGGTCGGTTAGGGCCAGGTTAGTATTCGTGTGGTCGTTTAGTGTCAAATTAGGCGTCGTGAGGGTCGGTTAAGGTCAGGGTTAGGGTTAGTTTCGTTAATCCCTTAACTACTGCGCTATTGATGGTTCGGCTTTCACGCCATAGATATGTGCAATCGCCCATAGATTATTTGCGGACGGTTCCGTAGAAAAGAAATTACGGCACCGTCCGGACGGTTCCGTAGCCAGTGCCATTACATATAATATTTTAGAACAATTGAAGTTGTCTGTGCATAACAACGGAATGCAAGACAATGTTTCTAAGTTTCCAGATTGTAGAAGTAATCTGGTTATATAATGCTACACTTCTGGTGCATGATAACCGCTTTCCGATTATTTATTGTTATATTTGATAACTGGGTTGAGGTAGCCATATTATTGATAATTTGAATTTGGATGTACTTAACTGGTTTAATCCACAAACCTACACATAACAATCCCCTTCAATAATGCCATTTAAACAAACTAACTTAAATATAAGAAATAAACAGACATTATGTTGTTGCCAAGGTAAAATACCTCTTGAGTAAAATATCTTTGTGAGGTTACAACTAACACAGATAAGGATTCTGCTATAAAAGAACCAGTACTTTCAGAATGAACTATCACAAAATGTACTGCACATAGAGCAGTAATCACTGCCTGCATTTATTCTGTGACGACTGCTGTCACGGCAACTAGCTTAGTATCTTAATACGACACATGTATTACTATACATGTGTTGCTGTGCGTTTGCTAGTACTTCTCAATAAGAATATTCTTACTCACTTACTTACTTCGCTAGCATACTTCGGATTCTCTTTGTACTTAATCGTGGTTTATGCTTCATTTCGCCTTGTCATTCTAATCCAGCACAATCATCAAATCCAAGTTAAACATGACATTAATCGTAATATTTACACGTTTGGCTGCCAGACTTTCGCAGTCTCATCCCTCGACCCAGACACAAAAGCATCCTGTGGAAAATAGAGGGGCGCCAGAGCCCGAACGTCTTTTTCGTGGCCTGCGATTGAACATCGTAGAGTAAACTTCTTCTTCGCCGGTTCCGTCGCCATTCCCAAAATACTGGATTTCGGAAATATTAGTTATTTTAATGCGAAACGGCCAAAAGTCAAAAATTCAGCAGAACTTCGAATCAACCGGTCGCTAGGGTTTGTCGCTATGTAACCACCAACAGAGCCATCTTTAGAGGAAGGGCTGCTCGTAAAATAGTAAGTAAGTAAGTACGTACGTGCTTTCGTGATCCGTCTGCAAATAATAATATATAATATATTTTCTTTAATTTAGCGCCTGACAAACGCACTGCGCTGTACATTTACATGTTATGCAATTGAAACAATCTTAATTAGTTAACTACTAACAGAACAGACAGCCTGTAATACACGGCGCTAATAGCAGGCTACAAAGCAAATCCGCCCTAACGGAGCTCGAACTCGGTACCTCTCGCACTCTTCGCCAGATGTTATCCAACGCGCCACCGGACCCCAAAATGCGTTGCAGGAACATCGGATAAGAACAATCTAAGAGTGTTAAATCACAAAATCACAGAAATCACAATATAAAAAATCATAATAAACAATAATAAAACATACATCTATGGATTCGTAAGAGAATAATGCAATGTTTCGCTTAATAACTTGTTTCACTGAAATCCAATCATGGTGTGCATCCATGCGCCTTAAACTGAATGCCTCCAAGACAGAACTTATCTGATTTTACCGCAACCCGTTACCTAACTCACAATTATTCCACACTGTACTCAATCTTAGCCCAGATTGCTCCATCAAACCAGCCGATGTTGTCCGAGACCTTGGTGTCCTCCTTGATAACTCGCTGTCTATGAAAACTCATATCTCCAATATAACCAAATCCTGTTTTTTCCATCTCAGACGCATTCGGCAAGTCAAGAAAAGTCTTAACGAGAAATGTGTTCGTACCCTAGTAGGCTACAGGCCCTTGTCATTTCTAGAATTGACTACTGCAACTCAGTCCTTTGTGGTCTTCCTGCATCTACCCTTCAACCTCTTACAGCTGTTCTTCATTACGCTGCTAAGCTTATCAAGAACCAAAATCCTCGGGATCACGTCACACCAACCCTCCGTGAACTACACTGGCTTCCCATACAAGCTCGAATCAATTTCAAAATTTGCCTTCTAATGTACATAATCTACACAAACTGTTCTCCTGCATACCTTTCTTCACTTGTTACACCCTGTTCCTCTCTCCGATCCAGACGAGGGCTACGTTCATCGTCTCAAGGTGATTTTGTTGTGATACGATCACTCAAAAAACTTGGTAACAGGGCATTTGCGCTAGCCGGCCCGGCTGAATGGAACAAACTCCCTGTCTTTATCCGCAAATCCTCAACTTTATCGATTTTCAAAACTAACCTTAAAACACATCTGTTTAAGATTTACTATGATTGATTTTCTGTTACGCGCTTTTGTGCAAGATTCCAATTTTGTTTAGGCGTGCTATAAATAACAGTCTAATAATAATAATAATAATAATATTAATAATAATAATAATAATAATAATAATAATAATAATAATAATAATAATAATAACAATAATAAGGTTAATTAGTAAGAAAAAGGATAAAATTTAAATTGGCCTGTCTGACCTACAAAGCCCTAAAAACCAGCACACAATCATCCCTTCCGCTTTTATCAGATATTCAATCTTTGGCGTGTGTACAATTCTTCATGACAGATATGGGCCTACACAGAATTATTTACATTATAAATCCTATGTAGTACGTATCATTAGCGTCGCCACGGGGGGGCAGGGGGCAGCTGCCCCCCAACCCTGGTCAGGCTGGGTTCTGGGATTCGTGCAAATCCGATGAGTTTTTTAGGGGGGGGGTACCCTATGTGGTGTGTAGTTTGACATTTTACATTAAAGGTCCTCTTCTCCTCTTCCAAAGTTCGTTTTCTTTTCAAAGACTAATCACTAATCAACAGGTGACGGATTGTGCTTTACACAAAATATACAGAAGAATAGGGAAAAGTCCAATGTTTATCTCTCCTATTCGCAGTGATGAGTCATGATGGGGTGACCTATTTACACCAGTCACACAGCCGCATTCCAACAGGCTGTCCAAGACAACATGTGGACATTATTAGTATGCCTGCCTCTTTGAGCGACATCTGCAGGGTCAGATGATGCATTCTCGCTCAACGGGAGCACGCAAAAGCAAGCATCAGTGTGTGTGCGTGTGTGTGCGTGTGTGTGTATATATATATATATATATATATATATATATATGTGTGTGTGTGTATATATATATATATATATATATATATATATATATATATATATATATATATATATATATATATATATATATATGTGTGTGTGTGTGTATATATATATATATATATATATATATATATATATATATGTATGTGGCGTGTGTGTGGGTATAATATATATATATATATATATATATATATATGTATGTGGCGTGTGTGTGGGTATAATACTTGTTGTGAAATAGATACATATATATATACAGAGACAAAACATAGCAAACTGATTCATACTATCTTGGTTTTAAGACAAGGGAATAAAAATATCTATGAATTAATACTCCCTCGCTCGCCAATTCTCGAGAGCAGTGGGTGGCCGTTCCCGCGCATTCCCACCCACTTATACGTATATGTACGTGTGTATAGGCCTACAGTTGGCCCTATGTATGAAGTTCATGGGTCTCTTTCCTAGTATTGTATTGTATTGTATTTTAACACTTGTTATAGCGCCCTCAGCGGCGCCGCCAGGATTTTAATTGTGTACGCACAATAGGCACGTAGACCGGGTCCGGGGAAGAAAGTACGCGGGGGTAGGATGAACGAGCGCCGATAGGGGAGGGGTTTGGAGAGGGGATGTGCCTCCTCCCCACTTGAAACTTTTTTTAATTTCCACACTGTAATGGTAGCATTTTGAGCATTCATCTGAAAAAATTGCTCTATAATTTTAGTGCTGGTAGGAACCAGCTGTCACTCGTAGGCGTCGTAGCTAAGATGTAGTTTGAGTCGTGTTTGAGTTTGACTGTGGACAATAATAGCAAACCAGACATTTATTGAAATTAATATAAAAACTAGAAAATACGTTCAATTTAATTTTCAAGAACGCCATAAGCCTTTAAGTAAACATACTGCAATACTGCTGACCAGCCACAATTAGCAGAAATAGTTTGCAGATTTTTGGTACACAAACCAAGCAAGAAGGATTCAACTACCGAATCGTGAAGCCATGTGGTAATGATGTAGTTTTACTAAATGTAAATCTTCGAAAATTTCTCAGCGCCCACAAAAGTCACGTCAGGGAGACTAGCCTATTTATCGGAGCTATATCAAATCAAGTCCGCAATTGCCAGAGTCCTCTGTTCAATCCGGTGCCAGGTCAAAATCCGGGGAGGTCAAGCCGAGGAGACAGCATGGTGCTACGGTGGTAATCGGGGATGATGGTGGTCGTGTGGTGGCGCAGGAGTAGAATCAGGATAGGATATCTTGAAGAGTTCGGTCTTCAGTCGTGAGTGGAAAGCAGAAATGGAGAGTGCAAGCGGAGGAAAGGTTGAGTTAAGAGGCGAGATAGAAGGATGAGCAAACTGGCGCAGGTCTTTTAGGAGTCCGTTCCAAAGAGCTGGTGCAGCATAGACTAAGGAACAGTTGCAGATTTCAGAGAGGATGAGACTGGAGGCCGAGATAGTGAAAGGTATGATGATGAGCAAGTAGACCCGGGCAGTTGGACGGTGAATAGCTGGCGAATGTAAGAGGGTTTAGACGTTTGAAGGGCATTGTAGGTAAGATATACTATTTTGTAATGGATGCGCTGAGGGACTTTAAGCCAATGAAGTGATTTGAGAACAGGGGTTATGTGGTGGTGTTTGGGAGTTTTGATGACTGCGCGGGCGAAAGTATTATGAACTGTTTGCAGGCATTTCATTTGAGAAGAGTCGATATTGTAAAAAGAGTGGGCTACAGTCGTCGAGTTTCGAATGAACAGTTGAAATGGCTATCGTGCACGCGGTCTTGTAGTCAAGTCGTGGGCGCAATCGTCGACGGTCACGAATGTGTATATAGCAGGTGCGAGATAGCTGGGTGATGTGTTCGAAAAAGGCAAGGTTCTTATCGAAGATGATTCCAAAATTGCGAACAAGAGAAGAGTATAGGTACGGGAGTAGTGAGATCTGTTGGACAAAATAATGTCGGGAGGAGAGGCTAGTTTGTTTAATTGATCGCGGAGGCCAGTAATGAGGAGTTCTGTTTTGAAGGGTTAAGGGTTAGTGGTCATCCAGGCTGAAATCTGGGTGATGGTGTTGCGTAAGTGATTTAGTGCATCTGGAAGGGAGTGAAGGGAGAAAGATATGAAGAGTTGTGCGTCGTCGGCATAGAGGTAGCAGAGGACGAGGGAATGAGTTTGCTGAGTGGGGAGGTGTAAAGAATGAACAGCAGAGGACAAGAAATAGAATCTTCAAGCAAACCGCAGGTGAGGGTGTGCGGATTAAATGAGAGACCAGAGGCATTGACACTGAAAGAGCGTGAGGAAATTAAGTATTAGATATAAACCACTGGATGGTGTTAGACTGTTAGTTTACCTAATATTAACACTAGTACTTAAGTTATTATAATTTTGTAACTTAATAATATTTCACTTTTATCATATGCAATTTTTCATTTCTTAGTCTGTCAGCGCTGTACGCACTTGCGTAAGTGCGTAAGGCTAGCGGCGCCTCTGGCGCCCCTACCAGATTGCCTATTCAGAGGCGCTCGTAAGTAAGTACTAGGCCTATACTAGTAGAATTGATGGGCAAAATACTTTTCAAAAGTATCTTGAAAATACAAAATAAAATAGTATTTTCTATTTTGAAAATAGAAAAGTATTTTCAAAATAGAATTGTGCCCGTCACTGCCAAGTAGGCCTACTCTAAAACAGTCCAAAACTAAATCTGTAGCCTGACACTAGAAGTACCGAGAAATCGAACTTCCTAGAAGCACCGAAGGGATCATTTTGACCACATGTATTTTATAATACAAAGTCAATTGCAAATTCAATTCAATTGACTAAACAACTTTATTAGCATAAATTACATAAGCATAAACAAGTGTACTAAGTAAGTTGGAATTGGAAAATAGGAGATCCTCGCATCTCACCAGATCTCCTATCTTCTCACCAGATCTCCTATCTTCTCACCAGATCTCCTATTCTCTCACCAGATCTTCTTACTCCTCACCAGATCTCCTCTCCTCATACCAGTCTCCTATCCTTTCACCAGATATCCTATTCTCTCACCAGATCTCCTATCCTATCACCAGATCTCCTATCCTCTCACCAGATCTCTCCTCTCACAAGATCTTCTATCCTCTCACCAGATCTGCTCTCCTCTGACCAGATATTCTTTCCTCTCACTTGATCTCCTATCCTCTCACCAGATCTACTGTATACCCTCTCACCTGATCTCCTATCCTCTCACCAGATCTATCCTCTGACCAGATCTTCTTTCTCTCACTAGATATCCTATATCCTCTCCTCTCACCAAATATCCTCTTCTCTCACCAGATCTGTTCTCCTCTCACCAGATCTCCTCTCACAAGATCTCTTCTCCTCTAACCAGATCTCCGCTCCTCTCACCAAATCATCCTTCTCGCCAGATCTCCTATCCTCTCACTTGATCTCCTCTCCTCTCACCAGATCTACTATCCTCTCACCAGATCCTTTCCTCTCACCAGATCTTCTTTCCTCTCACCAGTTCTTCTCTTCTCTCTCCAGATCTTCTTTCCCATCGTCAAATGTCCCCTTCTCTCGCCAGATCTCTAATTCTCTCGCCAGATCTCCTATCCTCTCACCTGATCTCCTCTCCTCTCACCAGATCTTCTCTTCTCTCACCAGATCTTCTCTTCTCTCACCAGATCTCATCTCCTCTCGCTAGATCTCCTATCCTTTCACCAGATCTCCTATCCTCTCACCTGCTCTCCTCTCCTCTCACCAGATCTCCTTGAAATTAATGCAGACTGACCGGACGCATCCGGCATCTGATTGGACTTCGGGGAGTGAGTAGAGCTGATAAAAAAAAAATTGTCAGTTTCCTGGTTGGCTTTATGATGAGACACTATACCAGAGTCGTTTGTCACAGACGAATTCCGGAGTCGCACAAATCCACCTGCCGTCGTATTAACAGGTAATTCGATGTCCCATTTGTCGTTTATTTGGCTCCCGGGCTTGTTCATAGGCGCTATAATTCTATTCTATTCTATTCTATTCTATTTACGGACTTATAAAGCGCCTCTCACACTCACAGTACAACCTAATAAGAGGCCCTCGAAAAGGAAAAGTCTTAAGTCTTAAGAGAACGAGCAGAAACTATAACATCAGAGCACGAGTTATAGGCGGAATTTCATTCCACAACAAAGGGCCAACAGAGGCGTAGGCACGATGCTGTGCTGTGACAGTCCGAGACCGAGGAACTAGAAGGTCATGATGGTCTAAAGAGCGGCAGAGGTAGCTTGTAATTGTAATTACGACAATTTCTAGAGCGTCGTCGGTAGCAAGCTACTTCTAGGATGCTTTACACACGTATGTATACACTGTCAACTGTCAGCACAAATTCTAAGAGCTTGATGGCAAGTTTTAACTGTTTTTTAAAAACATAGGAGCTTTTGATTTCCTGGATAGCTGCGGGAAGACTGTTCCAGGCACGTGGGCCAGCGACCCGAAAGGCCCGATCGCCCGCTTTAGTTTTTGTTGCAGGAACGAAAACATCAGCAGACTTTGATGAGCGAGATAGTGTGGTGCGCAGTTGTTTTAGACATTTATGCACCAGGATGCAGAGTTTGAAATTCATGCGCTCGCCTATAATTCTGAGCCACTGAAGCTCGCCTTGAATCGCGGTTGTAATGTGGTCGAATTTTTTTAATCGCGAGACCAGACGAGCAGCAGCGTTGAGATAGGTCGTCTGATAAGATCACAGAGGTACAGAGGCGTTTGACCCAGAAACGCTTTACATGCAAGAAAACGAATTTTAAACTGAATCCGAGCAGTTAAGGGAAACCAATGAAGCTGTTCAGTCATAAAAGTTATAATATGCATGGGAGAAACGAGGAAGGCGGGCGATCAAACGAGCAGCTGCATTAAGTACTGATTGGAGTGGAGCCAGACGGAGTTTTGGTAGGCCTATAAGTAACGAGTTACAGTAGTCAATGCGTGAACAGATGAAGGCATGAACCATGGAAGAAAAAATCGACGAGGGGACTGATCGTCATAAGATAATTATACTTAACGGTCGTGCCTGTTGTAAGCGACCGTCGGGACTTCTCCATTGTGATCCTCTCCAGGCTTAGTGGCATTGTGGCAACAGAAGAATTCTAAATCCCATCCACGTCCATTTACTTCAATTCAATTCAATTTTATTGTTCCAAAAAACAAACCAAAAAATAACATGAAACAACAGTTAAACAAATTTCAGAGACATAGTGTAGATGATTATTCAACAATTCAACACTTTTATTGACACCAATCAATAATATTATAATATGCAGCAAAGTTGTCTACCATAAAACAATCGGTTTCCTAGTATCAAAGGTTATCCCTAAAGGAGCACTAATGCTCCGCTGCCAGGGAAAAAGTTTATCTATAGAGAGGTGGTATGAGGTCACTCCCTGCTGGATACCTCCGAATCCGAGCTGAGCGACCGTGAAAGGCGTCGCTTTTCTACATGGACCTGCTTTGCGGCGATTCGAGTGGCCGACTAAGTCGGAGGTAGACTTTTCGGCTATGGAGACAAACACCGGAGGAACAACGACGCTAGACCTCTTATACAATGCGGTGGGGCAACTGGAGAATGGTTCAATGACATGGGAGCTAATACAGCGAAGTCGTTGATAGATCGTTCGACTCTCTGGCACGCTGAAGAGGACTGCGGTCTGTTAATTCGATTCCTACATCAACTGCTTGTGAAGTCACATATGAAGGGAATGAACAGGCCTGACAATGGTGTTTATTGCATCCAGATGCGCATGTACTGAATGCGTGTATGTGCATTCGTTGCAACTTCCTATAGGCCTATGCATTAAGCTTCACTGAAACATATGACCAATCGTTCTATGACCAATCGTCCTACAACCTTTTTCTATTGCATTGGATGGCATTACGTTCCATAGCATTATATTGCATCATATCCTGTATATCATTTTCACTGCTGACATCCCTTCCTTACTTACTAAACTTGGAGCTACTGGCCACCCTTATGCTGATGATGCTCAAGCTTTTGTTCATGGTCCACCGACTGAACAGCTCTCTTTAGTTCGTTCCATTGACTTGCTCACACATGACTTACACCACTGGATGTCGACAAACCGTCTCTGCCTAAATGCTGATAAAACCCAACTGATTTGGTTTGGAACTCTACGCAACAGCTTGCTAAGCTTGGTTATTCGTCGTTGGCTGAGACGTTCCCCTCTTTTACTTATTCGTCTAATGTCAGGGACTTGGGCGTCACTCTCAACTCCTCCCTCACCTTCACTGAGCACATATCAAGTCTTTCTCGCTCCTGTTAATTTCAACTGAGGCGGCTAAGAGCTATCAGGCGATCTGATTTACCATCAGTCTTTACCACCATTGTTCATGCATTCATCTGCTCTCGCATAGACTACTGTAACTCACTTCTTGCAGGCCTCCCAAGCTGCGCCTCACCTCTGTTCACTCGGTTCTAAATGCTGCAACCAGGCTCATCGCACGTCTTCCTAAGTTTGCTCATACATGTATCTCTACCTACATGTCTGAAGTCCTACACTGGCTCCCTATAACTTTACGCATTCGCTATAAGATTCTCTTTCTGCCAATTATTATTATTATTATTATTATTATTATTATTATTATTATTATTATTATTATTATTATTATTATTATTATTATTATTATTATTATTATTACTATTATTAGCATTATTATTATTATTATTATTATTACTATTATTATTATTATTATTATTATTATTATTATTATTATTATTATTATTATTATTATTATTATTATTATTATTATTATTATTATTATTATTATTATTATTATTATTATTATTATTATTATAAACCATTTATTTCTTCATAAAGCCAACAAACAAAATATGCAGACTAATTAAATAAACTGTTTTCAATATTTTGTAAGCCGTCATTGAGTCCCGGGCTACTATTGTTGCAATCCGAGGTGCCTAAAACAGACAGACAGTTTCCAATCTGTAGGGCGACTGATAGGCGCTGTAGTAGATGACTGGTCTCACGCTGGTCGCCTGTCGCTGCAAAGATCCTGCCTCCAAGTTCTTCGAACAAACTCGATCTTCTGTCTGACGCTTCCAGTTGATCACCAGTTTGGAGCGATGGCAAGGCGAGTTGTCATATTGGAACAGACATAACTGACAACTGACAACTTTTTATTTCCAGAAGCACAATGCATAATTATAACAATTAACAACAATAATAACTTGACTAATACATATCGGTGCATTGGATAGGGACAGAGGAGACCCAAAAGGGGCACAAGCCCCGCTTAATTAGGGTCACCCTTTTTAACAACAATCAATTATGGCTGGTTAATCAGTTGAAAGAAAGAAAGTTTTAACTCAAAAATGTTCTTAACTAAATAATAACATTGCAATTTACTAAGAAGATCAATATGTATGAAAGAAAGGTATAATCGATCATCGATGGTGTAATCACATAATAGTATATTATACAGTATAATGTGTTGTAGCCTAATAATTATTGTTGATAGTGAAGTAAGGTCGGGTCAAGGCTAAATTATTCAAATAAACAAATCGAGAGGGAATACTCGGGGTGGTGGCGTGGCAATGTTTGTAAAAAAGGTATTGGGTATACTCCGCAAAAAAGACCAGGAAGTGTAGGCCTATAACACTTTTGAGCAATTGTTTATCAAGATCCATTTGATGGATGCCACTTATTCAGTGGAAGTAGTATATAGGCCTCCTGGCCTGAACTTGTCAGATTTCAATAGAGAATTTGAGGACTTATTACGAGGACCTGCTGGGAGAGGACAGGAGCTTATAATAACTGGGGATTTCAATATCGATCTTCTCAAAACTAATGATCATAATGAAACTAACCAATTCCACAACTGTTTGACCTCACATCAACTTTTTCCATCCATCACGAGACCGACTCGCATCACTCCTCATACGTCCACTTTAATTGATAATATATTTTCTACTGCCTGGTCGAAGCTAGTTAGAGCAGCTATCATTGTCTCTGACTTGTCCGATCATCTCCCGGTATTTGCTTCATTTTCATCACGCACAAATTATAAGAAAAATCTCTGCAACAATACGACTACTCAATACAATACAATACAATACAATACAATACAACACAACACAATACAACTGGGGCGCGGTGGTATAGGGGTATGTTCGGTGCCTTGCAGCTGGAGGTTGCGGGTTCGAATCCACCTCAAAAGCCGCCGCGTAGGGACCCTGGGCAAGTCCTTCACTCGCAATTATTGCTCATGCGCTTCGGCGTGAAACTCCGATTCAGCGTCCGCGCAGTAGTCAGGAGCGCCTCTGAATGGGCAATCTGGTAGGGGCGCTATAACAAGTGTTCAAATACAATACAATACTCAAAAAATTAACGAGGAAAATATTGTTAAATTCGCTACTTGCAGATATAAATTGGGATCCGGTTATGAGGGCTTGTGAGGATCGGGATGCCAGTTTGGCTTATGAAATGTTTTTGGAAACCTATAGACTTGCTTACGATAAGGCATTCCAGATGATAACTAAGCATAATAAATCTAAGAAATATGTTTTTAAACAACCGTGGATGACTCCTGGAATTTTAAAATCGTGTAAGAAGAATTCTCTTTACTTGAAAATCATTAAATCGCCAAGTGAGGTTAATAGAATGAAATTTATTGAATATAGAATGAAATTTAAATCGATTAGGCTCAAGGCTGAAAAAGGTATTATGAAGCTGAATTTTCTCAAATTAATGGTGATGTTAAACAAACATGGAAACTCATTCACTCCATGATGCAATTAAGTAAAGAGGAGGAGCTCATTGAGGAGTTAAAATTTAATGGGACTAATGTTAATGATGCGCAATTAATGGCCAATGGACTTAATGACTTTTTCACTAATATTGCCAAGTCACTTGCTGATAAACTACCTCCTTATCCCAACAATTTTAATAATTATCTTAAGTCTCCCCAGCAAAATTCAATGGGAATTATATTAACTACCCCTGAGGAAATTTTAGAAATAGGTAGGAATTTCAGTAAAACTCGCAGTAAAGGGGTTGATGATATAGACCCTTTTCTAGCCGCACCTCACCTGGTTAGAATTGCCAAGCCTTTGGCTGACATTATAAACTGCTCGTTAAGTACTGGAATCGTCCCTGAAGCTATAAAAATTGCTAAAATAGTACTTATATTTAAGAAATGTGAAATTATAGGCCTATTTCTGTTCTACCGTATTTTTCGAAATTCTACGAAAAACTTATGTATAATAGACTCTCCAGCTATGTAAAAAAACTATAACATTATATACCCCTTGCAACATGGATTTCAACAGGGGCACTCCACTTATATGGCATTAGTCAATATGCAAGATATGATTACTAGGGCCATTGATAGTAATGAATACTCGGTGGGGGTTTTCTTTGATTTAGCAAAGGCCTTTGATAGTATACGGTCGATCATAGTATCCTATTAAAGAAATTAGCATACTACGGTATCAGAGGGATCCAACTAAACTGGTTTGCAAGTTACCTTGATAAACGTGCTCAAAGGGTCCTTTGCAATAGTGTATGGTCAGAACTTAATTGGATTAAATATGGTGTCCCTCAAGGATCCAACCTAGGGCCATTACTATTCCTTCTCTACATTAATGACCTAGCTAAAACTTCGCCTACTTTGTACTTTATTTTATTTGCGGATGATACTAATGTCTTTTACTCCCATGAATGGAGCTCGTGCGCCTTGTGAACTTGGAAGTTGCTAAAATAAATGACTGGTTTGCGGCGAATAAACTTTCATTGAATCTAGATAAAACAAATTACATTTTATTCAGGTCTCATAGAAAAACTCCACCTAAAGAGAATTTGGGTATAATAATCAAAGATAGCCTACTTCTCTTACGCAGGTTGAATCAACTAAATTCCTGGGGTTACATATTGATCAACATCTGACATGGAAAGTGCACATTAACGAGGTTTCTAATAAGATTGCTAAGAATGTTGGAATTCTGAGTCGTATAGCTTATCTGTTGCCTCAATCTGTTAAGTTAAATACCTGATGCGGTTTGACATCGGGAGAATTTATTAAACGAATATACATAAATCTATACTATGTACTTATCTATCCATATCTTAGCCATTGTATTTTGATTTGGGCGATGACCTATCCTCTAGATTGATAAGATTAATAATTATTCAGAAAAGTGCTGTTAGATTAATTGCTGGTACTCGAAAACAGGCACACTCTGCCCCACTGTTTAGAGAATTAAAAATACTGAGAATTGACCAAATTAGGGATTTTCAAGTTGGAGAGTTCTTTTTTCGCATGGAGCACGGACTTATTCCACCGATATTCAAGGATTTTCTGCCCCACGCTTATGATATCCACTCCCACTATACTAGAAATGCCTCCACTTAGTACTTACCGTTCTGTTAAGGTACTTTCTAACGCTCGGCTACATACAGAATGTTGAAATTCTGTATGTAGCCAAGTCAAGTCCCAGGGGACACATACATGGAATACAATCCCTTCCAATATAAACTACGTAGCCTATGTCTAAAAATTTGTTCATCTTAAAAAAAGACTACGTAGGCCTACCTTTTATCTGTGTAACATCCATACATTACCGTAAATGGCATAAAGCCGCATTTAGTTAAGTTATTAGTTAAGATTATAGTTATAGTTAAGTTTTTCTTTTCATCTAATAATTTAATTGATTTGATTTAATTAGGCCCTATGCTGTGCAATCATCCTTGAGAAAAGCGATACTGTTACTCAGCCATACCTAGGCTATATATCTCTCTTTTTACAGGCCATTACTGAATTTAGGTTATAGATTACAAAGGCACGGGCACCCTACTTTAGCGGGACTAACATCCCTTCTGGGCAGAGGCGGCGCCATACATTTTTGTAACCAGGGCATAGCCAGGGCAGTCATACAAGTACCCAGTGCAGGGGTGGTTTATACTGTTATGCATCAAACAAATTCTCGGCAGGGCAAAAATTCTGGCAGGGCAACGGCTTTTTACTAGGGCATTTGCCCTGGCGTGCCCTGGTGTAGTCAGGGGCGGATCTAGACTTTTTCTTTACGGGGGGCGATTTCTGTGGGTTCCCATGAGCGATTTAGTAATTATATCAAACGCAATATAAATGTAAACAATTTAATACCAAGATTTTTGCAAATAAATGCCAACTGCAAAGGTAAATGTAATAGCCTACCTATCAAGTAGGCCTATTATTGATCTTTACGACAATTGTTTGAAGAATTAGGCCTAATAGTTCATTTTTATTAACGGTTTAATCTCAAATAGTTTCCAAGATCAAAGGAATTATAATTAAAATGACTTATCAAATTAATAGTTTCTCAACTTTATAACATGTTACAAAACAAATTCCAATCTTCTGTTTCCAATCTTTGTGATCAATCACTTTCTCCGCATCTATACTTAAATTTCTCAATGCGCGTTCATGAGGGCTAAACCGGTCAACCTCTTCTGACCCATTTGGTCTCTCAACCATGTTTTTAGTAGACGTAATGAAGAGTAGCTAGGGCCTACTATCAGCTGATGCAATGCTGACCGGTAGAAGAATTCTTTTAGGCTTACAAACATTTCGGAAGAATTTCAACAAATTTTACACTGAAAAGAACCAAATTCTGGTAAAATAATGGCTACATGTTTACCGATTGTGATTCATGAAACGGTAAAACGCCATTGTATGTATCATAGGCTAACTGTTAATTACTGCTGTGCGTGACCTATGCCTCACCTTGGACCGAGGCTCAAATTGCGCCAGCTCCGAACTGTCGCCCGCTCATTCACTGCTTCTGCAACCTCTACTCTTATCCATGCCTTCGTCACAACTAAACTTGATTATTGTAGCTCGCTCTACGCTGGCCTCCCGGCTGGTCGACTAGGGTGCTTGGATCGAATCTTGCGTTATGCTGCCCGCCTCTGAGTAGTTTTCTTGAAGGGATTATATCTAAATATTCGATATTCATGAATGAATAAATGATTTTCATTCTTGTTTTTTTTTCAGTAAAGAATAATAGCGTATTTAATTATTATGTAGTATATATAGTCAACTCCATTTTAGCGTAGGCTATTTAATTATTTCAATGATTTTTAGCTTAATGATTAGGCCTATTGTCATCAATCTAACTTCTATTTACGCAATGAATTATTTTTTTATTAATCCAACTTCTATTTAGTCCTAAATTATTTTCACCAATCCAAATGATTGTTTCTTAGGTTTTAGCCTATATAATTTGAATGAAATATGTTAAAATGGAGTTGTCTATAGGCCTACAGAGAAATAATAAAATATGCTAAAATGGAGCTGAATGCATATGCATGGGAATAAAAAAGGACTTCGTCGATGTCGAAACCACGAGATAACTAGGCCTACGGAAGGCCAGAAGGTGAAAAACTAATTTTTCAATTTGTGCCACATGCAGTCATCAGTGACACAGGCAAAAGTAACCTCATTCTACGGTATACATTCGTTGTATCAGAGGGAAAATATTTTAGGATATGCAGAGTAATAATTTAGGTGCTGTGTGTTTGTGTGCAGAGACTATAAAAAACAATACAAATAGCAATCAAATCCTCAAATAAAAAAAAATAATTATTGGACTCTTAGGGGGGGCGATCGCCCCAATCGCCCCCCTCTGGATCCGCCACTGCGTGTAGTGCCGCCACTGCTTCTGGGTGTCCCTTTTGCTACCCTGGTTTCTTTCTATTCTCTTCATGTTGTTATAGGCTATGTATTGCTATTATGCTTTTGGGTTGCAATAAACTGATTTGACTGATTGACTGATTGATTAGGCCTACATAATCATTATATAAAAATATTTACTAGTTTATTCCAAAATTTTCTAACGAACTTTAATTATTCATTATCACTCATGTTAGCATTTCTGCGTTTTTGTCAGATTATTTTTCTCAATAAACGAATATATATTATATATATATATATATATATATATATATATATATTTAGATATGATGGATTACACGCCGTTGACCTGACCTGGCCTCGCTATAAATGAAACAACTACGGTAAAGTGGTGTGCAAAAGTCTGTCACCACCTGAAAATTTCGCGCTTTTGTCGACTTTCCAACCTTATACTTTAACGTATTCATTTACCCAATACATTTTTCTGTGTACATTGTACCAAAGTATAGGGGACACATTTGGCATTTAAAATCAACTTTCTTATTCTAGTGTGGCCCTAATTTTGAGATTTTGGCCTTAATTTTCTGATTTTGTTTGTTGAGTTGCCATGTTAGCCTAATGGTTTTTCCTATAAATCTCGTTATAGGGGAAAGTGGCCTAAAATGACATACCTAAGGATTTTTTGCAAGTTTAGCATAATATTAATGGCACAAGTGGGACTTTGTTATTCTGTTTATTAGACACCTTGTGCACTTACATAATGCAGTGGTCCAAATACTAATAAATATATGAGAACAGAAAAAACCGGCAGTTTTGTAAAAATGCTTGTTCTATGTCATTTTGGGCTATGTGCTGGGCAAAATGACATAGGGTAGTCTAAAATGACATACACATTTTTGACCCAATTTATAAGGCTTAAATAAAAATGGTTACCAGTTATTATTTATAGTAAAATGAAAATTATAACATATTTTATGTTTGGGCTATTGGATTAACAGTCATGAGATGTCCTGAGACTAACTAAACAGCTGCTGGAGCCACAACACAAATTAGGATTTTTTTAAAAGAGTTAAACATGTTATCATGACAAAATATAATACTGACGACTCAGGGACAAGCAGAACTGCAGTTCAACTGAAACTGTAACAAGTAAGTCAGACACTTTTTATACTGATAAACTAAGTAATCATCAGCAAATAAACCGAAGAACTAGGTCAACAACACTAAATGAAAAAGCTTCCAATATGTGACTAGCACTTATGTATAAAAACTCAAAAATCAATTGCTACAAGTCTGCCAAACTTGTCGTAGGCCTACTTGACCAGTGCCCAACACATAAAGAAAGCGATGTCTACCTATTCATTACAGTGACTACACAAATCACACACAAACGTTTGTTTTCTTTGAGATCGTTCGCAATGTGCCCAGTTCTGGCAAACTGTGCACTTGATCACGTGAGTTGAACAACAAGTCACTGCAAAACAAGCATCTTGGGTCTGCATCATCTTCATTTAATTTCTGGCTTGAAGGCCTTGGCTCATTTGCCCTTTTGAAATCATCCTGTGGTCCACATCTCTTTGGTACGTTTGCATGCAGATTTGCTCTTTTTCACAGGAACTCTTTTTGTGGCTCCTCCATACTGAGCTTTCTCGGTTTATCTTTTTTCTGTCTCTCTTTTTCTCTGTTTATGGCAATCATCAGGTACTGGTTGCTTTTCAAAACCGATGCACCTTCACTTGTCCTCTTACTGCGGGATGATGTGATGAGGTGTGATGAGGGCGGAAATGGAGACAAATCAACAACTCGAATTGGTGTACATACACAAGATGTGCTTATTGGAAGCACTCTAGTTTTCTCTGACTGAGAAATCTGAAGTTTAATGCCTTCAATACCCTCTGTCATCGTAGATGGTTTCTGAGCTGCACAATGTTCAGCGTCCGGATGAGTGTCTGGGGTTGAAGTGACACTAGTATCACAAATGGGCTCACTACAATTTCTGACAGTGTAGTGGCTGGCTCAACGTCTTAATGTAGCCCGTGGATCGTTGAACTCTTTTGAAGCTCGTAGCCAACCCATTTCATTAGTTTCAACTGCTGTGATAGTTCGCCTCATGTCTTCTGTATTCCAACTCTGGCGATCTGGTTTTCTTTTGTATTTGTTCACCATCCTGTAAACAACATGTCATAGTTAATTAACTGATCGAAGCAAAGATTAGTGATATATAAGTATCAACAATATGTAGTTTTTCAAGTACAGACAACTTCTCAAGTGGCAATAATTACTGCAGTGGATAAAATGACACACCCTATGTCGTCTTACCCAGTATGTCCGGGCAAAACGACACATGTATGTCATATTGCCCGGAAACTTGTATGTCATTTTACCCTGTCTATGGGTGGTGGGTTGAGACCTACCGCTGAGGCCGCGACGAAATGCTCCAAGCTAAATGTTGTACGGGACTTGATCGACATAATATGCATACACTTTACAAATGACTAAATTCCTCAATATTTGCAGGTACCTTTTTAGCAGCCTTGACTGTCGTAAACTGTCAAATTGTATCGCAATGTCACAAACATCAGCCACATACGTTAGCGCACGCCGCCATATTCTTTCACTAAAAATAGCAATAGCAGGTGCCACGCTCGAGTAAAGTAAGTAAGTTGACTGTATATATTCATTGAAATAATATATCTCATTGTAGCGTATGTTCTACGGTCCAGCCCACAAGCCACCTATGTCATTTTACCCGAGTATGTCATTTTAGGCTACTTTCCCCTATAGGCCTATATATAGGCTACTTCCTTGGCCAATGGTGTAAAAATAAATTAGTATGATTTAAAAGAGGGCGCGTGTTTTCCTTCAGAATCATTTAGGTCAAATTAGGTGGCCTTGAAAATGGCCTTTTTGTGTGACAGTGATGCCTTGAGCAGTATTTGATGGGACACCCTTTCTTCTTTACCATCTCTGTCTGCACCTTGTCGGCACTGAGTGAACCAGTTTGATGAGGTGTTGATGGGTAACAACTCGGTTCCAGGATGCAATGAATGACTCAATTAACTCAAGTTGGGTGTCTCTTGGATATTCATTCATTCATTCATTCTGGAGATTTATATAGCGCCCCTTCAAGAAATCTACTCAGAGGCGCTCCCAGTCCAGCCACGGCAAAAGAAAAAAGACTTGAGTGATTTATAAAAACCAGTTTGATAAGTCAAAGGCAGCAAACGCAGCTCCGATGGTAGGTCATTCCAGATGGAGGGGCCTACAATCGAGAAAGCTCGGCGCTGCCTAGCAGTCAAGCGAGCCCGTGGAACCAGAAGTTGGCCCATCGTCGCGGAGCGAAGCGCCCGACGCGCTACAACGTCGGACACTGGGCGGCAGAGATCACGCAGGTAAGATGGAGCACAGCCAAGGATGCAACGTGAAACCAACGCAGCAACCCGGTATGGGATCCGTTGGGCCACAGGTAATTAATGCAACACATCGCGCATGTAGGCAGAAACAGAGCCGAATTTGGGAATTCGCCCAATGAGCCTAGCAGCCGAGCGCAGAACTCGATCTAGTCGCCCAAGAACCCCAAGGGGGAGGCCAACGAGGATCGAGCAACAGTGGTCAATTCGACTAGTAACGAAAGCATGCACAAGAACCAATAGTGCGTCATGAGAAAGAGAGCGAGAAACCACTCGGAGCTGGGGAAGCTGGTAATAACAGCTTCGGGAGATCAAGTTCACATGTTGAGAAAGACTAAGTTCTTGGTCAAGGGTGAGGCCCAGGTCACGAACCGTGAGGGAGAAAGTTATCTCAGGAAAGACCTGAGCAAGCTGGAGCAAATCAATTTTATCTAGCTGCCGACGGCCACCTAGCCAAATAAACTGAGTCTTGGAAGGATTTAAGAGAAGATATCTCCAAGGCCACCTTGTCCCACAAGTTCTCGATCTAATTCAGATCCGGAGATTTTGCAGGCCAGTGAATTGACTCGATTTTCAGACGATTTTCTAGTTCTGACGCTTCCAGTTGATCACCAGTTTGGAGCGATGGCAAGGCGAGTTGTCCTATTGGAACTGGCCTGGAAACAGCTGCTGCGCTGATGGCACCATGCACTTCTGCAGTATCGAGATATATATAAGGCTACTTGGCCCCGTTTACCATTCCGTCGACGATGTGCAGACGTCCGACGCCACTGGATGCTTCACCGTGAGATTGAGGCACTCAGACTTAAACTCCTCTCCAGGAAACCTCCTCGCGTAGGTGTGGGCCATTTGGCTTACATTCCCTTATATTGTGGTACACAGAAAAATTTATTGGGTAAATGAATAAATTAAAGTATAAGTCCAATAACTTTAACCTTCCTGACAAGGACTCACGAAATTTTATTTCTCGTATGTTATTCCTGAACTCTTACTAAGCTATTATTAATTCATACTATAATATCTAGATGTAGTTTTTTCTATGTTCACCTACAGCGTTATGTCTGTTGTTAACACATTAAACGAATATATGATGAAATTTTCAGGTGGTGCCAGACTTTTGCACACCACTGTAATGACGTAACCACTACGTCCTGAATATTAATTACCACGCCACACGAAACAAGCGCACGAAATGGCGTCTCTCGAGACTCCAGGTTAGATTCGGTGAAAACATTGTTATCTATTATTGTATGTATGTATGTATTTATGTATGTATGTATAAGCACTTGTTATAGCGCCCCTTCAAGATTTCTACTCAGAGGCGCTCCCGACTACAGCGCGGACACTAAATCGGAGTTTCACGCCGAAGCGCATGAGCAATTATTGCGAGTGAAGGACTTTCCCAGGGTCCCTACGCGGTGGCTTTAGGTGGATTCGAACCCGCAACCCTCCGGCTGCAAGGCACCGAACATACCCCTACACCACCGCGCCCCAAAATAATTTATTTAATTAAATTCCCCATCTTTAAACCTATGCATCTAACTCTTAGCATGACGCAACTGTATAGGGGCCTGCTCATCTCAACTCGTCTTTTATTATACATAAACGTGTAGTACAAGAGCATCGTTACACATGGCATCGAATGTTCGTTACGGTAAGTTTACTATAGATCGGCTCTCTAGGAATTTGTCAGACTGCACAGACCCGGAAGCTTAGAAGGACATTCGAATGCAGTGTAAGCTTACTCAACTATCATTAAACTGGTAAACTTTGAATGAGCGATCGATGATAGTAAACGTATGCTGTGAGCAGTAGATTCTATCCCCACTAAACAACCGGGCTGAATCCCTCTCCTTCCCTTCCCCTCTCGGGCCGGACCTTCCCTCTCTCCCAAATCCCTTATTGCCGGCGTCAGTTTTAGCTCGATTCTGACTAGTCTAGATAAAATTTGTCTGCAATTCATAGGTTTCGTTTGTTAAAATATGCGTATTAATTTAGTGGCGAATCAACGTATTGTAGGCTATTTGTACAAACACAACTTACATACGAGCCCTTTAGAATAACAGTGGACCAGGTCCATAGGATTAAATAAGGACTTGGTCCACTGTTATTCTAAAGGGCTCACCTGGTCATTTTACGTAACAAGTGACACACTCACACTCATAGTCGACCAGGGTCGGATTAAGACTTCCGGGAGCCCTAAGCCAAGAGTAGGATTAAGACATCCGGGGGCCCTAACCCCAAACATGGGAGGGGAGAAAGGAGCATTTGCCTTTCCCGGATTTTGCAATTATTTAAAAAATTACTTATCATCTTGGCTTTTAACAAAGAATTGCTATGATTTTTTCCAGTTTTATTTTTTTATCCAAACTAGTCAAATAACATGAAAACTTTAAAATAATATACATGTATATAGGCCTACAGGGAGGCGCAAAGAAAGTGGGACCGCCTAGTATAATTTCAAATAATAAATTTTTTTGTAACTTTTTCTTCTAAGAAAAACAAGTAAATTGTTGCCAAATACTAATTTATACCAAATCAGAAATCAAATTCAATGTGTCTTCCTCGGTTCTCAACAGTTTTTTGTAAACGTCTGCGCCACTGGTCAATGCTTCTGTTTATAAACCGTTGAAAGAATTTTTGCCACTCTTCAACGTCCTGTTGCAGTGTCCAGCTTTGACGATTACATATCGCTCGAATATCCGGAAGCAATCCTTGTATTGAGACGTGATCACAATAATACTCACTGTTCACTTTAGCTCCAGATTCAACAAACATCACACTGGTTTTTCCCATCTGAGATACACCGACCGAAACCATGATGCTACCACTGAAATGTTGACGGTCGCGTACGGAGTTTCGTTGCTGGAACTTGTTTTTTCTTTCTTGCACCAGAATGAACACGATCATTTTGAAAATTAACCGGTGTGGCGAGAGTCAATGTCTTTTCATCTATAAACCAAATGCTTCGTACACTTCTCTCATTTGGACATCTGCCAAGTAACTGTTGACATGCTGCTGGCGTTTTAATTTGCAGTTTTCTTTTATAATCTGCCATATTACGCGTTTGTACGGTTGAAGTTGCAAATCTTGCTTTATAATGCGTTGAACTGTTCTTCGTGATATGTCAGTTTCTCTTTCAATATCCCGTGGACTCTTTTGGCTGAGAGGATCATCATCCTGGCTGCAAATCAGCTCACTCACACGCCGAATATTCCGTGCTGTTCTAACGAACTTCGGGCGGCCGCTTCCTGATTTACGCTCTGTCGTACCATCGGCATTAATTTGTTTACAAAGTCGATTAAGACTTGTTTTTTTCCAGGTTTTATTTGGAAACCCGGTGATAATTCGCCTAGCTCCCCATAATTTTACAATTTAAAAAACCGCCCAAAACAAAATTTTGCACAAGATTTTACTAGGCGGTCCCACTTTCTTTGCGCCACCCTGTATATATATAAACAATGAAACTTTTAACAGTTTCGTCTTTGAAACACACGTTCAGATAGGCTATAGCTGAAAACGGATTCCAGAACGCTAACAACTGGCTCCATGTCATGTCAAATACCGGTACTTCCAAAAGCATTGGCGGCTATTGGGATCCAAGCCAGACCCATAATTGCGGAAGCGAGTAGGCTACTGTTGGTGACGTGATAGATATAGTTGCTTTCGGCACCCTCGTTAGTCCCGTCCAAACAATTCAAAACTTTGAATTGTTTGGACGCAGTGGACTTGGTCCACTGTTATTCTAAAGGGTTCGTATGTAAGTTGTGTTTGTACAAATTAATACAATACGTTGATTCGCCACTGAATTAGCTAAAAAGAATTCTTTGCCCCACCCCCTAAAAATTGCCTGTGGACCATCGACATAGCCTATATTCGATGCTGTGGACGCCCATGATTATGTTCCGTTATACTAAATGTACTAAATGTAGGTAATTTCAGAATTTTCACCCGCTTGCTCTCTGTCACCGTGTCAACAATGTGTCAATATGGTCGAGACTGAGTGGGAAATATTAGAGTTTCGCTTTGAGCCTTTGAAGTCTGTCGTCGGTCGCTAGGGGCCCCTGTACAAACAGAGAGTGTGAATCTGCAACTAAGGTCAGTATTCAGTAAGTAGTAACTAAAACTTACCAGCGCTAAATTATTGAAAATTATAAAAAGTTAGGAATTTGCTACAATTTGATTTAATTTCTCTGGATTTTGGGAGCCACAAAAACTTACGGGTCCTAAGCCATGGCTTATCTGGCGTATGCCTTAATCTGGCACTGCAGTCGACATTCATTAGTACTCAACAAGCATAGTGAAGCATTCTGCACAAAATGAACTATCACTCTATCAGTGATTCAGTGTTTGTTGGAATCAGTTTCAGATTACTTTAGTAAGAGTTTTTGAAGTGGTGTTGACAGAATAGCGAGCTGTAACTTGTAGAAAGTGTGATAAATATTGAAAGGAAACATTTTCCCTCTGTTTTTCACTGAGCTCAACTTGCGCCACCCTGAATAGGGATAAAAGCCCCTGGCTGTGAGAGCTTCATTCGGCTGTTTGTCATGCACCTAACTGCATGACCTATCTCATGACGACCATGGATGAGAGTTCGTTGAATGAAATCTGTGCATCTTCACGATACTAATACATGAGATCTTCAGAGAAATTGGTTGAGATATCCGAGGACCTTTGTGCAGGAATTCCTTGAGACCAGCTCCTCCCAGTATGCCGCTTCCTTCTATGCCCTCTAGGGGAAGACTATAATGTGACACCGGCCGTTTTTCATGTCAAGGTCTCAAGGAACTCCTCTGGTATATATGGTCGACGTCACTCAAATGACTCGTTCCATCATTGTATCAAAAACAGTCATATTATTAACCGCATTGACACCTAGCATAGAAATATTACTTAATATAATTTCATAGAATGTATAGTGAAGTTCTTTAGCTGAATGAGCTGGCGTAGTTTTTCTGAACCCGTTGCATGCAACATGCATGTTAGACAAATTTGACAATTTCACCTTGACTAAGCTCTAATGCCATACAAGCGGAAGTAGCGTTTCCAGTGTCGCTTTAAAATTTCGGCGATGTACTTACTGGTTAAACTTTTTCTATGATTCCATAATAAGTGAAGGCCTATGTTCCAAGCCTTACACGTATGAGTTAGTTTATTTCCTTATCTGGCTTATCATGCTAAACTATACTACTGCAATACACTTGTCATGAATAGGCCTATGGACACTACCTAACCAAACCGCGTTCAAGCTACTCAGAATATTTTCGATCGCGTGGTCAATAAAGCCCCAAACACCATCACATCACTCCTATCCTCAAAAATCATAAGTGTCTTTGATGCAAGATGGATGTTTGTTGGCTAAAGGTTTGAGGAAACTATTAATATACTTACTTTCTCTGCCTAGGTGATGTGGAAAAAGTTTTGCCAGATTCGTACAAAGCACCTGAAATTCTTGGTGAGACATGCGACGACGACAGAGAATAGAAAAAGTTTAACCAGTAAGTACATCGCCGAAATTTTAAAGCGACACTGGAAACGCTACTTCCGCTTGTATGGCATTAGAGCTTAGTCAAGGTGAAATTGTCAAATTTGTCTAACATGCATGTTGACGGAAACCGACGCTGAATACAGAGTTCCAGAAATCCACGCTGCGGAAGGAGCTGGACGACACCACCACGTCGTTACAACTGGCGAAACATCCGAGGACGACAGCGTGAAGGACTTGACGGCAAACAACGAAGAATACAGAATGCCAGAGATTCACGCTGCCGAAGGTGCTGGACGACACCACCGATCAGTTGTTGTTCCGCTGTCGAAGCCAGGCACTGACAGCGACGAGAGTGGACCACTAACTGATGCTTCCAACTGAGACTTCCAACGGCTGCAGAACTCAGTGCATACTTGGGTGTGCAAGACGCTGCTATTTGCTGATTAGTTTACAGTATACTGAAATGGCGCTATATAAATTTATAATTATAGTTACCATCCACCGTTATAGCTCCTCTTTCCTTTCATTTCTGAACTTCTGGCAGACACTAACTAGGCTAGTATCGTTTTCTTTCAAACGCTATCTTTCTGACTTGATGCAGGTGCTCGCTCATGAATAAGCGGGTATACGTATTTCTGTACTTAGCAGTTTAGAACTTTCAAGAAAACAATTACGATTATAAAGATGCATCTGTTCTTTATTTAAATTATTACTGAAACGCCTGGGAAGTAGAACTAGAGGTTTGTAGAGCTGTAATCCATAACTGAGCACTTTCACAGATGGCGTAATGCGTATATTGAAACATCCTTCACTAATTAGGAGGTTACCTGCCAAATAACTTAAGGGGATAAAATCCAGCGAATAAGCAGTCGCGTACCAACAGCGGCATTTACACCTGGATGCTGAAAGGGGGTTGTGATTAGTGACGCCGTCACTCTGTCACATACCCAATGATGGAAACGTCATATGGCGCGTCCAGGTCGCCTTAGAATAAGCCTGATCACCACTGTCGAGTGGGTGATTCGATGAGGACACTCGAGCCATGGGAGATGACTTTTGTTTCAAATCATTTTGGACAGTAATGCCTTAAGGGTGTACTAGACAAGTGGGCCTACATCGAATCGGTCAACCATCTTCTGCAAAACTGCATGGCAATTGGATAGCTCCTGGGATACAGAAATCTTGACTTCATAGGACAGTACACTCTCAAACGAGAATATTAGTCCACGAGGTGCATCAGCAGACAAGTTACAGCCTTACAGGGCATGTAATTCCCAGACCCCAAACAAGAAGCAGGTTCGCAGTTTCTTGGAAGCTCTTGATTACTACAGAAAAAGTTAAAACCACACTGTGCTGAACTGATGGCCCGTTGTGCGGTTCGTCTAAAAGCAGGCGCCCAGAAAGTGCCGTGAGTTTGACTCCAGAATTATAAAACTCTTTCACTGAGTTAAAGGAAGCATTGACAAAGACGCAAATACTTGCCTCTACATGTAGTGTATTTGGGACAGTAGTGAGCGGCGTTAAATCTGCTGCACCCACATGATGAGCTAATGGAAACAGGTCCGCAGTCGTATAGCGCAATGTTCAAAGTAAATAGAAATATACGGATTAAATTTCTGTTTATTTCAAGCTTTAGCCCAGTCTTTGCACGCTCCTCACTTGTTTGTGACATTAGAGTTCTTGGTACTGATTGCTACCTATATTTTGACTCTGGTTTTAATACGAGATAACGATTTGGCTGGTGAAATACGCCGTTAATAGGCCTATGCTATACGCCATAATAATTAGCAGACGAGGTTTAGGCCACATGGAGCATTGCGACACGAAATCCGCTATTAATTTCGTATTAGGATGCGAACTTGAATGCGTTTAGCCGTATTATTATTTTAATGTTTTTAAGCTTTGCAACAACCGCCCTTTTAAAACATTATTAAACGGCTGTTTATATTGGGAGAAAACATGTAGGCCTAGGGCCTAAATCAGGCGTCGATGCCTGATTTACATGTTTTCTCCCAAGATAAACAGAAATACGTAATATTTCTGGATCATGTTGAAGGGACATAGGCCCTAATTCCGGAAATTGTCTATCATTATTATATAAGTTTGCGACTTAAATGAAATTAAATCAGGGTCCTATGGTTGCCATAACAATCGTTAGGGCCTACACCAACTGCTATTAATCTATAACGATCCTGAAATTCTGCTAGGGAACGAAACGACAGATTTTAATTCTGCAACAATTGTATTCATAGGCCACATCACTTTTAGTGTTAAGAAACGAGGCCGTGAAGAAATCCTGTTCTGTGTTAGATGTGATGCATCATGTTTACAGACAGGTCTAATAGCTGCCGAGGACGAGAAACAGGCGTCGCTAACTTTGAAGGAGCGGCGAAAGTTATCAACCAATCGGCAGACGATCTCCAGCTGCGCCACCTTCACACTTTGACCCAGATATCAGCGGAAAAACCTCGACTATAATCTTCCCACTTCCGGTTGACCTACTGACCGCTTATGCGTCTCAAAGTCGTCATCATTTTTAAATTTTTTAGGCCTAATTTTTATTTGAATCAGTGTATAGCAAGGATTCAATGATAGTGTTATTGACGAACCGATAAAATTATTGAAAAACTTATTGACGAACCGGTAGTGTTGTTGACGAACCGATGCTAAAATTATTGACGAACTGACTGACGGACCGGTAGTGTTATTGACGATAAAATTTGTAGAATCCGTACACGTTTTATTGGGCTCATGAAACTCCAGATGGAATGCGTACCTTAGTTTTGGCCTCCCTCTGTGGCTCAGCCTGCGTAGCCATTGCTCTCTGGAGCCGCACTAGCAATCGGACATCCTTTCTGTAGAACACAAAAACAACATCTTTGCCAACGCCCTTAATGGCAGCACCAACTATTCATACCTTAGCTTCCCTTAGCTATGGCATCCCTCTAGGCCTCAGCCTCCGTAGCCATAGCTTTCTGGAGCTGCACTAGCAATCGGATATCCTTTCCATAGAACACAAAGACAGCATCTTTGCCAACGCCCTTAGTGGCAGCACCAAACTATTCTTTCCCTTCTACATGACTCGACAATCAGATTTTGCATTAAATGTTGGCATTATCAATCGAGATTCTATCCGGGATCGGATAAAGCCATCTCGCGATTTTTCGCCACAAACCGCTGCTGACGATATAGTAACTTACTTGACACAGCGTTCCACAGCTTATAACAAGACAATTTTGGAAAGTTAGGTATGGGTGGTTCACTGCTTGTCGCAAAATAGCCTACATGTATGTATGTAACGAGAGACGTGTGTGCCACATAAACATTTTGGCTGGTGACGTAGGGCTGGTTGCAAGAAACGTGGCAAGAGACTTTCACGTGGAATTCCGCCAGCTAATGACTGGCCAATGTCTCTGAAAAAATCGTTTGGGCCATATTATTATTAATTAATAATGACTTAATATATCTCGCGTCTCTGCTTCCATTAATATTAATAGAATCAATAATATTTCCTAAAGTATCCATCTTCGCGGGTAATTTAAGAACACCACGGGTTTCTTAGACCTTATTTATTTTTGAAAATTTCGTTACTAAAAGTCAGTAAATGTTGCTGTTACAGAGAACAGAGAGAAGAGTTTGAGCCTTGAGGAGAAACTAAGACAAGAACAAAACGAAGAGCTCATGATCGTGCAAGCGAAAGAAAAGCTAGGATTACCCGGTAGGCCTCTAGAGCAATTTGATGGCGGCTCACAGAAAGCGTAAGAACCGACTATGGTATCATTTCCAAAAGCTGTACTTTAAATTTGTCCATTTCTTCGAGAAGTTATTGTGTGAACTTTTACATTTATTTTATAGTATAGACCAGTCGTAACAAATTATATGTTATGTTACGTAAAATGTTTTCTAGGTCTACTAATGCCGTAATGCACAAACAATGGCGTTGAAGAAATTCTTTAAGTAGGGGCCTATAGAGAAATGAATAGCTTTATTAAAGGCAGTCAAACTGCAGAGAGTATACCAAAACCAAACATTGTGATTTGTGACCAACGACTTTGTACGAGAGCCATAATTTCAACAGATAGGCCTAACGGTGCCAGGTTCTATTTTTAGTACGTACAACAAAATGATTTCAGTCATTTAGTACAATACTGCTTCCACGCCATTTTCAAAAATCTCAAGATCTTAATTGGCATATTCGCTCGATGACATCCTTGACTGTAGACTGTCGACCGTAGTATGGAAATCCCCAGATTACTGTGCAAAATCCTCAAATCCCAAGTTGATCCCCAAATCGAAAGATCTTGGGAAAATCCCAAGGAGTGAAGGCTCTGAAGTCAGTTTTAGTTACAGTTACAGTTAATGGGCTAGGTAAGCTGTGTAAGCTTTTATTGCCCATGTCTTTGCATCCAACTGCCCAGTTTATGTTTGAATGTGGTCAAGCTTGTTGTAGTTATTATTTCTTGTGGTAGCCGGTTCCAGTGATTCACAATTCTTTGGCTAAAAAAGAATTTTCTAATGTCCAAACGCACGTGTTCATGATACAGTTTCATGTTGTGATCTCGCAAATTTACACTTGTTGCCTTCTTGAAGAAAGTTTTTCCGTTGATATTTTCGAGACCATGGAGAATTTTGTAGGTCTCAATGAGATCCACCCTCATTCGTCTTCTTTCCAGGGAAAAAAGACCCAGCTTTTGAAGCCTTTCTTCATACGGCATTCTGGCCAAGCACCTGACGAGTTTAGTGGCTCTCTTTTGAACTTTCTCAAGGTATTCTACATCTTTTGTGTAGTATGGGTTCCAAACTTGGACACAATATTCTCACAATATTCTAGATGTGGTCGAATATGTGTTGTACAGTATCTTGAAACTGTCAATATCTATCTGCTTGAAACTCCTTGGTCTCCCGCTTTTTATCATGCCAAGAACTGCCATTGCATTGCCTGCAGATTTTCTGCATTGTTGGCTCCACTTAAGATCTTTATTGATCCATACTCCCAATTCCTTCTCCATTTCAGTGTTTTCCAGGTTAACCATATCCGTTCCATCCCTTAGATTATAGTTCATGGGCTTTTGACGACGATCATCGAACGCCCATGGCTAGATTCTATTTCATGATGGCAAGGGTATAAATATAGAAGTAGCAGGCATAGATGGGTTCACTGCAGTCTTGGCCTTTACAAGTTGTAAGGTATAGGCCCTATATAAATGGACTGGTGGTAGGCGGTAGTGTTTAACACGTGCAGGGTAGAATAGGATTGGTCTCCCGCTTAAACTGTTGGCGCCAGGACTTGGCCTATAGGCCTATAAGCCGGTTGTACGGTTCATTGTTAGACCCCTGTTGGGTAGGCTATCCGTCGTGCAACCACCGTTTGGTTGGTCTTCTGGTGTGTGATGTTCTTCGTTGATATGATTTTCGTCGTCTTCAAGACTGGCGCTTGCTGTTTCTACACGTTCTCGGCATTTGGAGGTCTCCGTTAGGCCTGCTGAAGCGTCTGTCGTTGGGTAGCCTACGTTTTCGTTGGTGCGTTGCTGCCGCTCTGTCAAGGTATAAATTTTGCTTGTGCACGGTGCTTTGTAAATAGATTCATTAAATTGTTCTATTTTGAATCCGGGACTTTTCAGTTTCTCTTGGACAACGACGTAACAAAGTGATGACTACTGTTTAAATGAAAATATAGATTTTTTTAACCATTCAGAACTTTTAAACCTGAAAGTAAACGAACCGTGTAGGCCCTATTTATGCGTGCTGTCGCTTGCGTAAAGTGGACGACACATTTTCGAAAATATTGGCGTTGCATAGTCCATTAGTCGATGCATCTGACGCACTCTGTGTCATTTTCTGTGTATATCACTTTCTCTGTATGCCTTTGTCTATTTGTAACTGTCTAAGTATCATTAAGTAATTTCTCTTTAACTTGCTCTTATAGACGTCTAGCCGTCTACCCGTGTACGTTTAACTGATAACTTAATCGCCATCGCCGCCTTCTTCCTATTTCCTATTTGTGTGACATTTTACAATAATTTAGGTTACTAAGCAAGTAAGTAAGTTAGTACGTGCTTTTATGAATCGCCTGCAAACGCACTGCGGGAATATCGGATAAGAACAATCTAAGAGTGTTAAATCACAGAAATCATAATATATACTATAATAAAACGACATCTGTGTATCTGTGAGAGAGTAAGGTTAAAGTAAGAAGATCAATTTAAAATCACAAAGTTTTAATAAAGGCTAATGTAGCGGATATAATGCTTACCGAATTTATTGTTGATTTGAATAATTAATTAATATAGGGCTTAGTACATCTATATGTAAAGGAAAAGGCGCAGCACAGAGAAAAGTGGCGTCATTGGAAGTTGGAACCTGCAGAAGGGCAGAGAACTTAAAGAAGACATCTATATGCCAGTTAATTTACAGTGGCGTATAATTAGAAACAGTGGCTCTATATGGATCAGCTGGTGCTTTGCGTTTGGAATTAGATCGGCGCTTTAGAAATTTGGAGTTTACGATTACGATTACCTTCTGTTTCCGTTTTTTTTAATTTGGTTGTTTTAAATATTCTCAGCCAAGTTTAAGAGAAAGTATCCTGCTTGATTAGTTCCGTCTAACTTAATGTGAAGTGAAGTTATCTAGGCTATTTGCCAACACCGAGCTGTCATCAGAGCAGGAATCAGCCATATTATTCAGGTGACTAGGCCTATCTCGGTCCGAAGATGAAGTGAAGCTCTCTATTTACCAACACTGTTAATATAATTGGAGTCAGCAATACTAATCAGATGACGGCCATTGAGACAACTGAAACGATCGACTTGGAGCATGCTTCCTCTTCACACACGTTGAGCCCCTCATCCACGGCTCTTTAAATAATACTACATGCCTTCCTAATTAATGGAACTTAACTAACCTACGCTGCCGGATATTCTTTTTTAGTGTCAGTTGAGGTTTTCTTTTTTACTCTATGGTTCTTGGACTGTAGTTGATCATTCATTTAGTACTATACTGTTATAGGAGAGTTTTTGTTGTGCTGTTGGTCAAGACTTGCCTGTGCTGTCACTACTTCAGACTGTTGGAATTTCATTATAGGTGTCCTTAGTTAGCGGGATCTTGATCCCTTCTGGGACTTCGCTAGTTGCGAATCTTGATATATCATGTTGGAATTTTATGTGCCTTGATGCTATTTCAATATAAAAGATTCGACTGATTGATTGATGTATCAAATATTTGGGTAAAACCGTATTTTTACGTTGCTAAATTATTCTAGTGTCTTCAATGCCGTACTTGGATTTGGTATTGGTAAGTAAGCAGTCTACCTATGTACATGATAACTATGGTTAATTCAACTCCTATTTCATCAAGAAAGTTTTTCATCATTCCAACTTCCACTTAATTGGAAAAATTACTTTTATCAATCCAACATCTATTTAACGAAAGAAATATTTTTCATCAATGGAACTTTTATTTAAGTAAAGAAATATTCTCATGGATCCAGCTTCTAGTAACGGAGACAATTATTTTTATCAATCCAGCTTCTATTGAATCGAATACTTAGTTTTATGCATCCGACTTCTATTTATGGGGAAAATTATTTCATCAATCCAGCTTCTATTTAAACACAGGAATGTTTTCATCAATCCCACTTCCATTAGGGAAACAATTTTATTCATCAATCCAGTTCCATTTTCAAGTGACAATAGCAAATAATTTAGCAACGTAAAATACGGTTTAACCAACATTTTAAGTGAAGAGTTTGCAATTCAGAACTACTAACGAGCCATTGGTAGTTGCTGACCGAAGTGTCACGTGATTAAACTTATCAGCTGAGTTTCCATATCGACTGAGGACGCTAGCGAATAGGCGCACTTGAAAAGCAGTCTTGAAATATCGAACTAGGAGTTCGATCAGTTGGTGTATGTATAACCTAGGAGGGGAATTAGCTCCTAAAAGATGGAAACTACTCGTTCAAAGTATAAAAGTAATTTAATATATGAAATGAATTTTGGTAGCAGGTGAAAGAGAATATAATAATAAAACATTGAAATAAAACCCAGAATAAACATACCAAGAAAGAAGTAAAGCTCTCATACTGAATTCACGGAGGATTATCATCATCAGCAGCCACGCAACGATTCCTGTAGGCCATGGTTCCCACAAGAATGACGTGATCAGGGTTGCGCGGGTTTATATAGATTTCTGGGGCTTGGGTTTGTCACGTGGTAGATCCGGGGTTCAAATCCCTGGTGCACACTAATCTGGCAGAACCAACGGAAAATGGTCCCTACCCCGGGTACATGGGCCAAGGGCCTGTCGGGAAGATGGATCGCTTCGGCCGGCTATGGTGATGATAACTTTATCTGATATATGACAAACACAGTCGCTAATACCTAGGGAGAAAGGCATGTATGTGGGTGGCAAACTAGTATCTCCGTGTAACTCTTCTATAGCGCCTTTTCACCTCTGTGATATATGCAACGAGAGTTTTGAGGCGAAGAAACCTCTTTCTAACGATACATCGGTGGATTTATGCTTCTGAAGTCTATGCACTTGGTCATCATTACTCATCAAGTCATTGCATCGTTTAGAGGATTTTGTGGAAACGAAAGCGAAAGATCGTCAGCGTTTGAAATACCATTGACGTGACCAAACCTGTTAGAAAATACCGTTGTTGTGGGACGATTGTATTTCGCTATCTACGAACGTTTCGTTTGTTCTGTGAAGCGCTTCCATGGATTGTATAAGACATCGTTCAACTATACTTACGGCCTACATGTGGGCGATACAGATTTACCCAGTTCCGGTCCATTGGTGAGCTGACGATTTCTGTACACCTGCTACTTGACGTCGAAAGAAGAAATTGCGAACCTTCTGCCACAGAATTTAATACATAAGAAATGTCAGGATCTGAAGCCGGATTTTGCGAACTTTCTCCGCTGTGCAAGGACGAGAAACTGATGCTTGATCACATGAAGGCTCAGAAAAGATTTAAAAAATATCTAGATTAATAATCAACGCCACTCATAGCCTATAGGTATAAAGGGTTTGCTTGTAATTTGAACTCTGAATTTTCTGATTTATAATATAATTTGCAAACCATTTCTACAAAATTATGACCTGGTGTTAATGACATTGAAATGTTACTTGATGTGATGTAATTTCTTCTTCTCAGCCTATAGTTCGACGCAGCTAGATAAACATACAGCACAGCAGTACTGTATCAGCTGTTTATTATTTTAAGATAAGCTTAGTTAACAATATTTTTTCTATTTTCAGTTGAACTTCGATACAAATCGGATCCAGTTTTAGTTGAGACGATCAGAACAAAAGCCAGTCAAAAGAAGAAGAAAGGTTGGTTCGGAACATCAGAAGAAACAAAAGTAGGCCTATCCGTGGATCGACGATCTTAGACAAAGAACTGTTTGTTGTGAGTGAAAACAACAACACTTCAGAAGTTGAAGTTTATGATTCGATGAAATTCAGTTTCAGTCGTCAATGGAATTTGTGGGAATTAATTTCTCCAAAAGACATAGCATCCTGCAAGAGAAATAAATGTCTCTACATCTTTGATAACAAAGACTTCAATCAGTCGAATAAAATCTTGAGAGTTCATCCAAATGGAAAATTAATAAAGAAATGGTCAACAGGAGGCGATCATGGGTATGTTCTTTCTGTTACAGATGAATCGAATGTCATTTTAACTGTTTGTAGGCCTATAAAAATAAACTAATTAAATGAATATTCGCCAGATGGACAATTGATCCGTGAAATAAACCTATCATCAGACGCAAGTATTCGTGATCCATATCATGCAATAAAACTGCCCAATGGCCATTTTGTTGTCTGTCATGTCAGTGGTTATGGTAATGTGTGTACAGTGGATGCAGATGGAAAACTTAAGAAGTCATTCGGTGGTAAACATGGATCGATCGTCGAACAAATGAATTCGCCAGTCTATTTGTCCTTCGATGGAAATGGGTTCGTGATGGTCGCTGATTCCGTGAAGAGTCGAGTTTTGTAACTGGATTTTGATTTGAAATTTCAGAGAGAAATTCTAACAAAAGCTAAACACGGATTACGATTCACGATATCCATGGAGGATTCACCTGGATGAGTCAAACGGTCGACTGTTTGTGGCTGACAACCCATCGGACAATACACGGATTTTGATTTTCGATTTTAAATAATAATAATTTAAATATTATAATAAAAATTATTGTTTCTTGAAATCAAAGTAATTTACTTTTAAATCTTTCTTCTTCTAGAATCGCTTATTAATAATCCAAAGTAAGTTTGGTTGGTGTGTTCAACGACGGTATATCGTGTGCTTAGAGTGCAAAGGTGCTAACTCAAAAATTTTCAACAAACTTTTTGTTGTTTTATTCTGTTGCTACCAATGTAGGCCTACACGATGGCATCGTTTAACCGTGTTACATACATGGCATTTTAATGCCAATGTCCATGATAACTGTCATCAATCCAACTTCTAACTTATTTACGGCATGCGTAAAATTTACGCAAGTATTATTTTAATCAATCCAACTTCTAGTTTCACAAGAAACTATTTTCATCAATTCAACTGCTACTTTCACGGGATTGAAACCATCTTATGAATTTAGCAACGTAACTAGGCCTACGGGATTGAAAACGCGGTATTAATTTAGCAACGTAATCAACGGTTTAACCTTCGACCTGACTTACACACTGAAGAATATTTGTCATCTTTGCGTGTTTGAAGTTTCTGTGTAAGTTGAGCGCCTGTGTTGTTGTGACAACAATTGCATTATCACCTTCAATGTTTAAAACTGCAACATTGAACAGTGCCAGCTGGTTGTATCAGAAACCGGGACAATTTTGCTCTTTCGCGCAAGTCGTCGGGACACCGGGACATACCACAAAAACCGGGACATGTCTCGGACAACCGGGACGTAAGGTCACCCTAGCCTATGACGATATGGAGCGACGCTAAATAAATTACCGTAAAAAAAAGAACCTGTCTTGGGTCGATGTTAACAGCTCATGACGTCTCTAGATGACGATTGTATTGTATTGTATTGTATTTGAACACTTGTTATAGCGCCCCTACCAGATTGCCCATTTAGAGGCGCTCCCGACTACTGCGCGGACGCTGAATCGGCGTTTCACGCCGAAGCGCATGAGCAATTGCGAGTGAAGGACTTGCCCAGGGTCCCTACGCGGCGGCTTTTGAGGTGGATTCGAACCCGCAACCCTCCAGCTGCAAGGCACCGAACATACCCCGATAAGTGCTGGAGAGTGCCATTCCCTTCTTAGATACCTTAAAACGACTTCGATGGCTCTTATAAATTCATCAGTTGCGTTTTATCACCAATTTCAATAATCAGATCAATAATTATACTCGATTATGGGATGTAGCTTTCTTTTCTGTTAGCAATTCCCAACTAAAAAGAGTGCAGAGTGTACAATCAGAAGCACTACGATTGGCTTGCGGTGCAGCTAAGGCCACACCCCTATTGGTGAGTGTGGTCTAGTGGTTAATTTGTCAGAATATAAACCGAAAGGTATAAGGGTTCATATCCACTGTTTTGCTACCGATGATATTTGTGTTATTTTAAATAAGATCGACGTTAGAAGACGCTTACGGGGATTTGAAGAATCATTCGACTACAGTGGACTTTCGAAATCAACTCGACGTTGTCTTAAAATATTAAGTCGACCATCGTGTTCGGTGAAAACCCTGTATTCGATAAAGTTACAGCGGTTTATGCTTGAAGGAATCAATTATCTTCGTAACATTCGCGCATAAATCGTTCAAGCGGTCAGACCTTTGAAGCTTCGTATAACGTGTCGTCGAAATTGTGCGTAGCTCAGGGTCTGGTCATCTGACGTACATGTAGCCACGAGGAATCATTATAATGGTCTTAACTTGTTTCTATAAGCTTAAGTTAAACATCTAACGATCGACATATGGACACGATTTAGCCAAGTGTCTCTGACACTGGGGTCTGGGAACCGTTGAAGCAAGACATGTAGACCTAGAGCTTCACCTTCAAGAATTTCTTTGGACTCACCCCACTCAATTCCAGGAACGTTCCCGTTTGGAATGTCTTTTACAAGAAAAACAAGAAACGGCCTCTGACAAGAAAAGATAAGACACCAAAATAAATTATAGAATACAGAGGCTTAATTTAATTTGTGTTGGATAATAGGTAGTTTTAGATCTGTGTTTCATGTAGGCCTATAGGCCTCGTTAATTATTTTGATGACCTCATAAACTGAAAAGACATGTTTTCGTGAACATAGTTCTTTCTGACGCAATTTGTCTGTTATTTCAGAGCGCAATTGCGTCACTGCGTAGCCTACTTGCTGTGTGTGTGTGTCTGTGTGTGCGTCTGTGTGTGTGTGTGTGTGTGCGTGCGTGCGTGCGTGCGCGCGTGTGCGTGTGAGTGTCTGCGTGACGAAAGTATAGGCAGAGTCTTCAGTATCTTTGGGTGCTTTAGTAGTTTCCTTAGAACCGTTTCTATTAAATGAACCTTCATTGCCACATTGCAGCCTTGACATGAGATTCCACAATTTGAAGTAGCGCAACATCTGCCTAAAGCCACTATAGTATACTTTTTCTGCACAGCCATAGATATCAGGTCCGTTCCTTCCCTTCATCTCCTCGCAGAGATGTAGAAGGACCAGCATGTCGTGTTCTGCATGATCTCGGGCTATAAGGATGGGTTTTTTTGTATGAATACAATTCAGTATGAACGGATGATCACAAGTCATTACAGGAGTCGAAATTAACTGTAAACGACAGCCATGCAAGGCGCCCATCACCACGTCCTACATTTCATTCTACCAACGCGCCATCTCGCGAATGATAGGCTGAATGGATCTTTGGGAGAGTTGCGGGAATCGATCCTGCTTCCTACTGCTCTTCACTCCAGTAATGTTGCCATTACTCTATGGGCCCCATACATACTTTGAATTATGTAATCGTATTCGTAATCGTAAACTCGGAACTTCTACAGCGCCCACAAAAGCGAAGTCGCGGGAACCAGCTTATTCACAGGCGCTCAATCAAAGCAAAATCGATAGGCAGGGGTCAAAATCCAGAGAGTCAGGCAGGCAGACAGGCAGGCGGCTGTATGTATGTATATACTTACATGCATACATACACATATACATGCATGCACACGTACATGCATTCATACATGTATACATGCATATATATGTATATATATGCATAATGCATGCATACATACATGTATACATGCACACATACATGTATTTATGCACACATGCACAGGTGGTTGATGCTTTAAAGCATTTTCATCTGCGTTTGAAGTGGGCCTACACTTGACTTACTCAACTACATGTAGATCAGGGTTTTCAAACTGTGGTACGCGTATCCCTAGTGGTATGCCAGGTGTTGCTAAGAGGTACGCAAAATTGAAAAAGATTCAATGAGTTTATGGACTAAACGAACTAAATTCGATCACTCCATTTACTTCATGGATAAAATTAATGCAATGTTGAAGATTTTGCATTTTCATGCTGTATTTGAAGCACAGAACAGATAAAGCGTAGCCAGAAGTCTAACTGGACCTAAATGCTGTAATACGGATAATTATTCTATAAGTTGTAGTCTATGCACCGTCCGCCATGACTACGTGTACTGGAAATTAATATTAATACAAGTTTAATATCAAACTTAGACATTTATCTATTCTGTGGTTTGAAGTGGGAATGCTTGACTCACTCAACTAGACTGCAAGTGGTCTTTCCAGGAGTCAAATAGAATAATTATTATCTCATACAAGACTGACACTATCGGAGACCTAATGGCCGGCGACCAAACGCGTATGCGCCATAGACGTCTTAATAATAGCTAGCCATTATACAGAAGTCCATGGTATGCGCAAAGAAACAAACACGTCAGAGATAGGAATATCTCTTCTTATGTACGTGTATGCTGTCATGACAACGAAGACAATCGATTTTCAAATTGTGACGTCACCTATTATTATTATTATTATTATTATTATTATTATTATTGTTATTATTATTATTATTACTATTATTATTATTATTATTAGCCAATTGCAATCATTGCTTTAAACATTCCAAATTGATTCAACCAATTAGAAATCGAGCAGTTCTTATTTATGTTATAAGTTCAGTTACTCCTCTTTGAATACATTGTATATATAGGCCTATATATAGTGTTCTTTGACCTCGTCTATAACCTGCTGTCTGGTGCCATTGCACATATAGCCCATATAAATCGTTTCTTTCGCGACCTCCAATGAAGTCATTTGCTATCAATCACTACACCATGCAACTCTCCTACGATGAACGATAGAGCAGTCCTGGCAGTAGAACTGGATGTCGAGTTGAAAACTAGCCTTGGCCGCAGTTAGAAGTGTAAACAGTCAAGTTAGCGAATTGTGGTACACAAGTCGTCTCTACTTGATACGCCCTGACAGATTGTCGGACTGCAATGACCACACGCATACATACATACTTTACATTCGTTCATTCGTAGTATGACGTTTAGAAATAAACTGTTGATTGTTGATTGGTCCGTAAATTCCTTCCGTTTAAACGTCAAACCCTTCTTTCTGTTCTGTCTGCCTGCCGTCAACAACTGCAAAAATAGACTGTAATAATTGTTAGATCATTGCACATTACTCGGATGGGCTATATATATATGAGTGCTAGAAACTTTGGATATATATATTGTATTGTATTGTATTGTATTGTATTCAAACATTTACATAATGATGCATAGTGCATACATACAAACATACATAGGCTTACATACATGCATGCATACATACATAGGCCTACATACATACATACATACATACATACATACATACATACATACATACATACATACATACATACATACATAACATACATACATACATACATACATACATACATACATACATACATACATACATACATACATACATACATACATACATACATACATACATACATACATACATGTCTTTGTACGTCTATCTCTCCCTCATATAGTCCATCCTTCCGTCCCAGTCTTTGTAAGTTTGTACGGATATCTCTCCTTACTATATAGAGATACATGATTCATTTTCTGCTATTAGATCAATTTCACTTCTGGAGATGCAAGAAATTTTTTTCTTTAAAATGAAAAATTTATTCATCTTATGTTGACCAGTATTGTGTGTATAGTTAAGAAATATGAGTGCTGTTGCACACTAATATTCTAGTTTCAACAGTTTTTATAAGTATTTCGACAACACCCAAATTAGCAGTGTCACATCTCCCTTAGGTCTGGTTCCGTTAAAGTGCCGCGGAAAGCCACCGAGTTCAACCGCTGGACAGTAATAGAGAGACGCTGCAACAAGAAGCAAGTCTCTCTGTTATATCCTGTGGCCAGCGTCAGGATACGACCTAGACCTGGTGTAAAGTTTTGGCCAGTGATGTTAATATTATTATGATTAGTCAATTGCAATCATTGCTTTAAACATTCCAAACTGATTCAACCAATTAGAAATCGAGCAGTTCTTATTTTTGTTATAACTTCAGTTACTCCTCTTTGAATACATTGTATATATAGGCCTATATATAGTGTTCTTTGACCTCGTCTATAACCTGCTGTCTCGTGCCATTGCACATATAGCCCATATAAATCGTTTCTTTCGCGACCTCCAATGAAGTCATTTGCTATCAATCACTACACCATGCAACTCTCCTACGATGAACGATAGAGCAGTCCTGGCAGTAGTATCTGGATGCGAAGTTGAAAACTAGCCTTGGCCTCAGACAGAAGTGTATACAGTCAAGTTAGCGAATTGTGTTATACAGTCGTCTCTACTTGATACGCCCTGACAGATTGTCGGACTGCAATGACCACACGCATACATACATACTTTACATTCGTTTATTCGTAGTATGACGTTTTGAAAAAACTGTTGATTGTTGATTGGTCCGTAAATTCCTTCCGTTTAAACGTCAAACCCTTCTATCTGTTCTGTCCCCCTGACTTCAACAACTGCAAAAATAAACAGACTGTAATAATAAATTGTTAGAACATTGCACATTACTCAGATGGGCTGTAGGAGAGCTAGAAACATTAGATATGCATGTGTATTGTGTATATATATATATCCCGATACATGAATACATGCATACGTATACATACATACTTTGAATTATGTGTGTAATGTGTATGCATATACATACGTACTGCATACATACATACAGGCATGCATACATACACACACATACATACATACATACACACATACGTACGTAGGCCTACATACATTCATACGTTCATATATACACACATGAATGCATATGTATATACATACACACATACATACATGCATGCATGCATACATGCATACATACATACATACATAAATACATGTATACATAGCCGTACAGAGACTGAGAGGGGTGGATGGTCTATATAGGAAGGAACGATAGACCTACAAACATTTAAAAGGTGTTATTCTTGACAGTAGCCTACTCTTTCCTTCTCTGCACATAATTATCTCTAATCTCTCTCTATCCAGATTTTATCATTTTCGGCGTCTACGTGCCATTCAGTGATCTGTGCCATCGCCGATTTTTTCTTCCATGGTTCATGCCTTCGTGCATTGACTATTGTAACTCGTTACTTATCGGCCTACCAAAAACCCGCCTGGCGCCACTCAGCTGCTCGTTTGATTGCCCGCCTACTTCGTTTCTCCCATATTTCGACTTTCATGGCTGAACACCTTCATTGGCTTCCCGTAACTGCCCGAATTCAGTTTAAAACTCTCTTTCCTACGTGTAAAATGTTTTGTTTTTGGGTCAAGCTCCCCGCTACCTCTGTGATCTTAGCAGGCGGCCTCTGGACGTCCTCTCCGCTCTTTAGACCATCATGACTATAGTTCCTCGGTCTCGGACTGCCACAGCATCGTGCTATGCCTCTGTTGGCCCTTTGCTGTGAAATGGCCTTCCTGCTATAACTCGTGCTATGATCTTATCTGGGAGCACTACTGTTTCTGCTCGTTCTCCTAAGCCTTTTCTTTTTTCCTGGAAGCGCCTCTGATTTGGTTGTTCTGTGAGAGGCGCTTTATAAGTCCGTAAATAGAATAGAATAGAATAGAATATACACATAGGCTACATGCATTCATGCACACATGCATAAATGGTATAGTCGTTTAAAAGCATTTTCATGCTGTGTTTGAAGTACTTGACTTACTCAACTAGTAAGGTCTTCCCAGGAGTCAAAAATCTCATATAAGACTGACTCTATCGAAGAACTACCACAGACACAACTAGTCAATATCATCGTATTGACATATATCCATACATTACATACACACATACATACATGCATACATACATACGTAGCCTACATGTACACATGCGCACCAGGGCCGGATTAAGACTTCCTGGGGCCCTAAGCCAAGAGCCGGATTAAGACATCCGGGACCCTAACCTCAAATATGGGCGTCTGAAGGGGGAAGGGAGCGTTTGCGCCCCCGGATTTTTGCAAATATTTAAAAATTAGGCTACTTATCATCTCAATTGTTTTTTACCATGAATGGCCATGATTTTTTCCACAGTTTTATTTTTTATCCAAACTAGTGAAGATAACCTGAAAATTGTTAAAAATATAAAAACATTGAAACTTTTAACAGTTTCGTGTTTGAAACAAACGTTCAGATATAGCTGAAAACAAATCCCAGAACGATAACAATTAGCTCCATATCATGTCAAATGCTTCCAAAAGCATTGGCGGCTATTGGGATCCGCGTAAGACCCCTAATTGCGGGAGCGAGTACTGATGTGAAGTGATAGGTGCTCTTCGGCACCCTCGTTAGTCCCCGTCCCAAACATTCAAAACGTTGACCCCTTAACAAGAATTCTTTGCCCCCTCAAAAAAATTCCTGTACCGTCATAGGACTATTGGTCATATGGCCTACCGGTCATAGGTCACATGGGTCATAGGGCCTGTCGGTCATAGGGCCTATCGGCGATAGGACTATCGAAGGCTATCAAAGGCTAAAACAGAGAGGTTTATAAAACATGAACAACCATTTACTGGATCATTTAATGTGAAATACGTAATACGAAATACGAACACTACGTAAAAGTCTAAAATTATCCTAATAAGTTTCTTGATTGGCACTGATTGTATTTGTCTAAAACGATCAATGTCCCCAATTGATGCCTTTTATACCTGAGTAACATACGGGTCAAACGTTTATTATTTCAACCGAACGTTAATTTCTTTGAAGTGAGTTATTTCCTGTCAGTAGGCTAATTATCCTAATAAGTTTCTTGATTGGCACTGATTGTAGGCCTATTTGTCTAAAACGTGGAATATCCCTAATTGTTGCTTATATTGCGTTCGGCGTGTTAAGCTTTCACCTAAGAATGTCCATAACTAACGACTACAACCAAGTATGTCGGTTTATTAGCGGCAAATGACCAATAGTCCTATGACCAATCGTCCATTCTTGTAGCGAACCGTCGCGAAGCGACGATGGCGATATGGTATGACAGGTTAGGTACTTTCGTAGCTATACATGTAAATCATGTGTAGGCCTATGTATGTATGTATGTATGTATGTATGTATGTATGTATGTATGTATGTATGTATGTATGTATGTATGTATGTATGTATGTATGTATGCATGTATGCCTGTGTGCGTGTGTGTGTGTGTATGTGTGTGTGTGTGTGTGTGTGTGTGTGTGACGTGTGTGTGTGTGTGTGTGTGTGTGTGTGTGTGTGTGTGTGTGCGTGTGTGTGTGCGTGTGTGTGTGTGTGTGTGTGTGTGTGTGTGTGTGTGTGTGTGTGTGTGTGTGTGTGTGTATGTGTGTGATGAAAGTATAGGCAGAGTCTTCAGTTTTTTAGGTGCCTTAGTAGGCCCTATACTTTTTCTACACAGTCATAGGCTTAAATCAGGTTGGAGATGAGCCAGTAGGCCTAATTATCGATGTATGGTCCGTCAAAAATCCTTCTGCCAATGAAGCACTGAAGAGCCGCACCACGAAATGAAGCCACTCGCTGACAACATCTTTGAGAAGGAATATCTGAATTTTGGGTCCAACACACACGTTCTTGACGATACCCATTTTAGCTGGACCTTTCCCTTATGGGGTAACATTAGAACAAGAGGCATTAAGTAAATGTACGTATTAAGTCCATCGGAGACGATTTAGGGAAACTTTCTAATACGATCTTCAACATCATATTAGAAAGGCTCAGAATGAAGCAGAATCTTAGGTAGCGGACGAACAAGCTAGATTCCGCCGAGGCAGGGGCACATAGGATCAGGTCACAAATCTTAGAATCATCAAGCAAAATACTAGACTAGAGAATCAGCAACTCCTCTACATGTGTTTTGTTGATTTCAGAAAGGCCTTTGATTGTGTATCGCATGAGAGACTCTGGCTGGCTTTGATAGACATGGGCTATTATAGCCGCTATACCCTTCTCACATCGTTAAACTGCTTGCGGGACTCAACTGACACAAAAAGCTAGAGTGGGAGTAGCCACATGAGCTATCACGAGAATTTCGTGTTAAGAGGATTCCGACAGGGTTGTCTAATCTCACAATCAATACCTATTCAACATCATGGCGGAGATGACTTTGAGGGAGGCTCTAGATCAGGGTGTCCAACCTTCGTGGGCAAAGAGCCACAAATTTTCATCGTTTAAAACGCAATGCATACTGAGAACAATTATTTTATTTGCGTACCTCACGATCGGTTACCACAGTGGTCGTGCCCTTCAATATTTAGACAGAGGTCATGCAGTTCCTCAATTACAATTGTTTTAGCTTCCCTAATATAAATTGCGAATTGAGCATAATCAATTAAATCTGTGCTCTCATCAAGTGCTAAACTGTAAAAATGGAGCACATCAAGTCTCTAATCGAGATTGTCTTGAATGTTGGAAGCTAAGTCATCAGCCCGCCTAGAAGAGTTTGATATGATAGACTGGTATTTTCTACCATAGAAAATTTATCTGTATTTAGCCGTCTTAAAAAATATGTTGAACAAATCTTCTACAGAAATTCTCCATCAGAAAACGGGTTTCCTCCCGCTTGATCTATCAAAAAGCTGACCCTGTGATGTTTTGGAATTACTGTTTGCAGCTTTGAAAAAATCTTTTGTCGAGATAAGCTTTGTATTAGATAAACTACTCAGGATGCCTTTGAGTAGTTATCTTGAAGAGCAGCTATATAAATTTCAAATTACATGGATAGATAGATAGATGACAGAAAGATGATAGATAGATAGACAGACAGACAGACAAACAGACAGACAAACAGACAGACAATTCACTCTGATGATTCGAGCTTGGCCGGATAGGCAGTCAAACTTTGCGCCATGTTTTGTGGAGCTTAATATTATATTCTTTGCTGACTGATATCTTCTCAAAATTGCTGAAGAACAAGAATGAAATTTAGGACGACAAAGGCTGGCTGACGAACAGAAAGTTGAGAATTAGTAATCCAGTAAACAATAAAGTTCAGTAGAAAAGAATAAGCATATAGTTAAGATGTAAAACACTAAATGTTTGTCCGTCCTTAGACGGTTAAAACATTTTGAAACTGTCAAGTCTTCTCCCTCTCCTCTGTCTTCCTCCCTCCCTCACTCCCTCCCCGTACTTCCCTGCCTTCCATCCCTCCCTCCCTCCCCGTACGTCCCTCGCGGCGATTGTGTGTGGCCTTCCCTTCCCCTCATCTCCTTACAGTTACAGAGATTTAGAAGGATCCACAAGTCGTGTTGTGCGTGAACACACGTTGCTATGACAGCGTTTGCTATTGGTTGCGATGACGTGGAATGACGTAGGCCAGTTTGTCTCTGGCAGTGAAGGATAACAGCGCAACACGGCCCATAATTCTACGCATACAAAGAGATTTCTGTTCTATTATAATTGTGACGTCGGCCGAGAGAAGGGACCACTTGTCGGGAATTGACTTATTAACAGTTTCCATAAGCTTATACCGTCAGAAAATCATGGTAAAAATTTCAGAACATTTGGCCCAAAATTTATGCACTTTTTAAAGAAAATATAAAATATCATTTGGCGGGAACCACCTACAAATATTAAAACTGTCTTTACCCGATGGGTTAATACAAGGTTTCGGCCTTAATGCGTCAAGTGCAGTAATATAGGTCGCTATACAGCGGTTATTAGCTTCAGATCCATAACCGTGAGCTTCCCATGTTTGATAACCTGTCTCAGAAATGCTTCCTTGCCAGGATGCTATACAAATAATCTATGTTTTCTCTAGATCTGGCTATTTAAACCCTTCATTTACCCCTACGACTAGCCCTAGCTCTTCTTCCTCTATGTTCCTCTGTTGTACAATAAAGCCTCTCATTCAATTCATTGGTTGTATATATAAATTTGTGTTTATTTTGTTTGAATGTATTAATCTTGCCATGTACAGTGCTCTGCGTTTGTTAGTGCTTCTCAATAAAGGATATACTTGCTTACTTACTTACTTACTTACTTACTTACTTACTTACTTACTTACTTACTTACTTACTTACTTACTTACTTACTTACGTATGTCTTTCTGTCTTCAAGCGTCGCCATAGCGTTCTGGTTTAGGCCTATTCTAATTACACGTCATCGCAATAACCGAATACAAAAGTTGTCATAACAACGCGAGATCATGCGCAATGATAATTAATCATATTTACGTGTGAGGGAGGGAGAGAGGGTTGGGATGGTGGGGGTGGGGTGGGGAGTAGGATGGATATGGAGGGGAGATAGATGGGAAGGGAGTTGTGGGAGTGGTTGGGAGTGCGAAGGGAGTGAAAAACGTAATTTCAAAAAATATCTAGTATTATTAATAACATTTTGTTGCACTACACATAACCTGTCGCTATCTCTTTCTGTATCTGGGTAACCCTGCTAGCGGGACTTCGGTCTCTTATGGGTTTCTCAGCCTTTGCTTTCGGTTTGACTATACTTGCTTTACTATATGACGTTATCTCGCAAATTGACACAATAAAATTTGTTGTTATGGCTATGGTTAAATCCAGGTAAAATCCAAGACCTAATAATGGCCGGCGACCACACGCGCATGCGCAGGCAATCATGGCAACAAAGACGATCGATTTTTAAATTGTGACGTCAACTATTATTATGAACAATTAGACCTCACGCAGTTCTCATTTTTTTATAAAAGGCCGTTACTCCATCTTGGAATACATTATAATGGATGTGCTTTAACTTTGAAATTGTCTTTCGTGCCATTGCACATAACTCATATAAATGGTTTCTGTCGTGGCTTCCAATGTAGTTAGGCCTATTTTCCACCAATCATTACACCGCGCAGACTTGCCTACGGATAATAGAGTAGTCTTGGCAATAGTAACTGGAGACTGAGTTGAAACGTAAGGCTCAGTCTCAAAGAGACCTACTGTCAAGTGAGGAGATTCTTACACAAATCCAAAGATATCCAGGACCACTCTGATACGTTTCTTACAGATTGTCGGACTGCAATGACCACACGCATAGGCCTACATACATACATACATACTTTATTCGTAGAATAAAATGCGTGGTCCATTCAATTCTTTTCTGTGAACCCTTTAACAGCCGATGTTAGTACTTTCACGTGTATTTACTACCATACGGTCATTAAAGGGTTAAACGTAACGCCATTCTATCAGTCTTGTCTGTCAGGCAGTGTCTGCCTCCAACAACATCAAAAATAAAGATACTGTAATAATGGACAGAACATTCGTAATCGTAATCGTAAACTCGATATTTCTACAGCGCCCACAAAAGCGAAGTCGCGGGAACCAGCTTATTCACAGGCGCTTAACCAAAACAGAATCGATAGGCAGGGGGTCAAAATCCAGAGAGTCAGGCAGGCAGACAGTCAGACGGCTAAGGTGGATGATGCTTAGAGTTGAAATGGCGAGGAAGGTGAGGGGAAGAGAAGGAATCGGGATAGGATTTGTGAAAAAGCAGTGTTTTCAGTTTTGAGTGGAAGACCTGTGGAGAGATAGCAAGAGGTGAGGTTTTGGTGAGTTCATAGGATGGATCGGATATTTGTCGTAGCACAGGCGGGAGTTTGTTCCAAAGAGGCGGGACAGCTATGGCTATGGAACGATTTGCAAATTTAAGCGATGAGGTGACGGAAGGGCGGAGCAGTGTGAGGGTGGAAGATGAACGGGTTGAACGAAGAGGTTGGACCGAGAACAACTGACGGAGATACGAGGGCTGAGAGGATTGAAGCGTATTGTAGGTGAGAGATAGGACTTTATATTCTATTCGTTCAGGAATTTTGAGCCAGTGGAGTGATTTCAAGACAGGTGTGATGTGGTGGTGTTTGGGGGTTTTGGTGACAGCACGGGCGAGGGCATTCTGAATGGCTTGGAGGCGATTAATTTGAGTGGTATCTATGTTGAGAAAGAGAGCATTGCAGTAATCTTAATTTAGCGTGAACTATTGATGTGGCGATTGTTGATGAGGTTTTGAAGTCAAGCATAGGGCGAATTCTACGCAGGTCACGGATGTGCATGAAGCAAGAACGGGAAAGATGGGTGATGTGATCGGAAAAGCTAAGATTCTGGTCAAAAGTCACACCTAGGTTGTGGACAGGAGAATTTGCTATGAATGTGTGAGTGGGATACAGAGTCAAGGCTGAGGGAAATAGAGGGAAGTTTTTAATTGAGTTGCTTACGGAGGCATATAAGAATGAATTCAGTTTTAGAGGGGTTGAGGCACAACATGTTTGAAGTCATCCAGGAGGAGATTTGTTTTATGTTTTACCACAACAAGGAGATGATCTATGGAGTCTGCAGAAGCTGCTGGGAGAGAATGAAATGAATAATTGGGTGTCGTCAGCGTATAGGTGATGGTCAACTGAGGATGCTTTGATGAGTGAGCTGAGTGGAGTAGTGTAAAGGATGAACAATAGGGGCCCAAGAACAGAACCTTGTGGAACACCACAGGTGAGAGGGCATGATTGCGATGAGGTTTCTGGTGTTTTAACAGAGAAAGAGCGGGAAGAGAGATAGGTCTGAATCCAGAGGAGAGCAGTGTCGGTAAACCGAACCAGGTAGACAGTCTTTGGAGTAATATGTTGTGGTCAATGGTGTCGAAAGCTGCAGAAATATCAAGGAGGTAGAGATTATTCATTAAACGTTCTATATATATATATATATATATATATATATATATATATATGAGCAGCAAGTATATATATATATATATATATATATATATATATAATTATATATATATTTAAGGATCCATGAGTATGCATACAAGAATACATATACACAGTATATTAGGTATCAAGTAATGTATGCATGTATATACGTATGCACATACATACGTACACACATAATACATACATACAAACATACATTAGCATGCATCACATACATATACATGCATGCATACATGTGGGCGCGGTGGTGTAGAGGTATGTTTCGGTGCCTTGCAACCGGATGGTTGCGGGTTCGAATCCACCCAAGGGGGGCATATTCGGAGCCTTGCAGCCGGAGGGTTGCGGGTTCGACTCTACCTCAAACCGCCGCGTGTAGGGACCCTGGCAAGTCCTTCACTCGCAATTGCTCATGCGTTTCGGCGTGAAACCCTGTGTCCGCTGTAGTCGGGAGCGCCTCCTGAGTAGAAATCTTGAAGCGCGCTATATAAATATCTGAAATGAATGAATACATACCTACATACATACATGTATGCATGCATACATACATGCATTTATGCAAAACTGCACAGGTGGTCACATCTAGTCATTTTAAAGCATTTTTATGCCCTGTTTGAAGCCTACTTGACTTACAGTACTAGGCTACTTACTCAACTAGGGAGTCTAGGGGTCTTCCCAGGAGTCAAATATCTCATATAACACTGACACTATCGGAGACCTAACTGGCAGGACATACAGTTGTCGCTTATCGTATACAACAGTTGGTCTTTAAGTACAAGTTTCAGTAGTATGGTGTTAGCTGTTTTCAGTATCGGCGACAATAGTATATAGGTCATCTCCGGTAATATAAAATCGGTCAGGTTTAGATAAACGTATGTCAGCAGTGTATGCCACTGTATGGCATTGCACGCGGTTCAGTCTGGTTCAAAGTAACAATTTCATGTAGGCGTCTTCAAAATTGTCATAATACTTTTGTAGAGGTGCGAACATTGGTCAAACATTTCCCAGGGGTGCGAGGCATAGAAAAGATTGGGAACCCCTGGTCTACTGTACGCAGCAAGGTATGGTATGTTCCAAGTTAATGCTCTCACAGCACTTAAGAAACCTGGAAAGATGGACTATTAAGCATTTCTACTAATTTTGCAATGCTTGTAACACAGATTGCAT
>JACEVL010000505.1:297001-319501 GCA_020284085.1 Aporrectodea caliginosa
GATGTTGGCGTATTGTTGTTAGTTTTTTCTACGGAATCGTTCGCGGGCACAATCTATGGGGCGACCGTACTATCTATGGCGTGTACATCCGGTTGAAATAAATATTGGCAAAAGCCTGTCACGTGAACTTGTTGTCTTCCCGTCGAATTTTATATGGCGGACAAATCTGAGGGTCGGTTAGGGGGCCAGGTTAGTATTCGTGTGGTCGTTTAGTGTCAAATTAGGCGTCGTGGAGGTCGGTTAAGGTCAGGGTTAGGGTTAGTTTCGTTAATCCCTTTAACTACTGCGCTATTGATGGTTCGGCTTTCACGCCATAGATATGTGCAATCGCCCATAGATTATTTGCGGACGGTTCCGTAGAAAAGAAATTACGGCACCGTCCGGACGGTTCCGTAGCCAGTGCCATTACATATAATATTTTAGAACAATTGAAGTTGTCTGTGCATAACAACGGAATGCAAGACAATGTTTCTAAGTTTCCAGATTGTAGAAGTAATCTGGTTATATAATGCTACACTTCTGGTGCATGATAACCGCTTTCCGATTATTTATTGTTATATTTGATAACTGGGTTGAGGTAGCCATATTATTGATAATTTGAATTTGGATGTACTTAACTGGTTTAATCCACAAACCTACACATAACAATCCCCTTCAATAATGCCATTTAAACAAACTAACTTAAATATAAGAAATAAACAGACATTATGTTGTTGCCAAGGTAAAATACCTCTTGAGTAAAATATCTTTGTGAGGTTACAACTAACACAGATAAGGATTCTGCTATAAAAGAACCAGTACTTTCAGGATGAACTATTACAAAATGTACTGCACATAGAACAGTAATCACTGCCTGCATTTATTCTGCGACGACTGCTGTCACGGCAACTAGCTTAGTATCTTAATACGACACATGTATTACTATACATGTATTGCTGTGCGATTGCTAGTACTTCTCAATAAGAATATTCTTACTCACTTACTTACTTCGCTAGCATACTTCGGATTCTCTTTGTACTTAATCGTGGTTTATGCTTCATTTCGCCTTGTCATTCTAATCCAGCACAATCATCAAATCCAAGTTAACCATGACATTAATCGTTATATTTACACGTTCGGCTGCCAGACTTTCGCAGGACTCACATCCCTCGACCCAGACACAAAAGCATCCTGTGGAAAATAGAGGGGCGCCAGAGCCCGAACGTCTTTTTCGTGGCCTGCGATTGAACATCGTAGAGTAAACTTCTTCTTCGCCGGTTCCGCCGCCATTGTTGACAGTGAAGTCAAAGATGACTATGAAGTTCGAGAAACTCAAATTTTGCTACAGAGTTGCAAAAACTAGCTTTATTAACTAAATCACTCGATCGTATAACTCGGATTCACCGGAAATGAAAACACTACTGGTCGCTTGGTATCCACCATGGAATTTATATTTAGAGGAATGGTTACTCAGAGAAAATAGCAAGTAAGTAAGTAAGTACGTGCTTTATTGAACTGCCTGCAACGCACTGCGGGAACATCGGATAAGAACAATCTAAGAGTGTTAAATCACAAAATCACATAAATCACAATATAAAAAATCATAATAAACAATAATAAAGCATAAATCTATGGATTCGTGAGAGAATAAGGTTAATTAGTTAGAAAGAGGATAAAATTTAAATTGGCCTGTTTGACCTACAAAGCCCTATTGGTAAAAATAAGTCTTTGCGTTAATAGAAGTTAGATTGATTAAAATTATTCTTTGCGTAGGCCTAAATAGAAGTTGGATGAATTAAGAATGATTCTTTGTGTAGGCTAAATAGAAGTTGGATTGATGACAGTAATCATTAAGCTGAAATCATTGAAATAATTAAATATTGTAAAATGGAGTTGACCATCCATTATAATTAAATACGCTATTACTTCTTACTGGAATAAAGCAAGAATAACATTACTTCCTATCGAACATTTGTATAGCGCCTATCAAAGAAAACTACTCAGAGGCGCTCCCGACTCCAGCGCGGCCAAAAGGACAGTCTTAAGATGAGAAAACAGCATATCCATGATACCCCGGTATAGTATACGAAAGATGCGAAGCTCCAAAGGGAGGCCATTACAGGTCGAGGGACCAACCACCGAAAAAGAGCGGTTTTGCATAGTGGCGGTACGGGAAAAGGGATGTTCACATGAGCGGTGGAATCGAGAGCCCCTAGCACTAAGGACAGAGCGACATGGCTCGCGAAGATAGGCAGGAGCGAGGCCCAATAGGCAGCGCCAGACTAGGGTAGCTGTCCTAAACGCAATCTGCCGCTCAGAGGGGAGTCGGTGGACAAAGTCGTGATCAGATCGAATGTATCAAGAGGCGCGGAAAAATTTGGGTATACGGCCGATAAGGCGGGAAACATAACGCAAAATCCGATCCAAGCACTAGACCATTACCTTCAAATTGGTACTGAAAACGAAACTTTTGCATCTATTTGAAATGACTGGAGTAAAATCCACATATTTCGCGAAGAACGGAGGGGGGTTCGAACCCCTCAAACTTCATTATTTAATCTGAATGCTTTCTCCTCGATCCAATATTGATCTAAAGACCATTACCTTCAAATTAGTACAGATAAAAAGAATCTTATGCATCTACTGCATGGAAATGACTGGAGCAAAATACGCATATTTCGCAAAAGCCGGAAAAGGGATTTAGAACTCCACGCTTTTATATGCAATAGCCTACACGCTTTTTTCACTTGCAACTCATGATTCTGAATCCATACTTACAACATAATTATGTTCAGATCGGACCATCCAATCAAAAGTTACAACAGTTTACATATTTAGCATAGGCCGAGGGCTTTCGAACCCTCACGCTTTATTTTTTATCTGAATGCTTTCCCCTCGGAGCAGTAGGCTATTGATTTATAGACCGTATACCTTCAAATTGGTACTGAAAAAGAAACTTTTGCATCAGATTCTATTTGAAATGACTGGAGTAAAATCCACATATTTCGAAAGAACGGAGGGGGTTTCGAACCCTCACGCTTCATTTTTGTTATCTGAAATGCTTTCCCTCGGACCAATATTGATCTATAGATCATTACCTTCAAATTGGTACTGAAAAACGAAAACTTATGCATCTACTGGAAATGACTGGAGCAAAATACACATATTTTGCATAGGCTGGAGGGGTTTTTCGAGTCCCCCCACGCTTCTTTTTTATCTGAATACTTCCCCTCGGACCAATATTGATATAGAGACCATTTCCTTCAAATTGGTACTGAAAACGAAACTTTTGCATCTATTTGAAATGACTGGAGAAAATACACATGTTTCCCATAGACCAGAGGGTGTTTTGTAGCCCCCACGCTTCATTTTTTTTATCTGAATGCTTTCCCCTCGGACGAATATTGATCTACAGACCATTACCTTCAAATTGGTAGTGAAAACGAAACTTTTACATCAACTTGAAATGACTGGAGAAAAATGCACAGGCACGTTTGTCCACGACCAATTTCAATAATCAGATCAATAATTATACTCGATTATGGGGTTTAGCCTATACGTTCAAAACCGCGATCACAAAACAGCGATCGTCAGAACCGCGATCACAAAATAGCGATGCACAAAACAGCGACTGCATAAAATAGCGATCATCAAAACAGCGATTTCACCGATTTATTATAGAAAGTTTTAAATATATAGGTCTATAGGCTATCACGAAGTATGCATAATAAAAAAAGTGTGTAATGTTGAATTTCAAGACTTAAATTATTCCAATTCCACGAAGGTAGTCTAGTCCAATAGGCCTATCGGTCGATTAGTGCCATCGCTGACGATTCTTTTTTATTACAGTATCTACAACATTTTAAGTTAAATTAAGTTCGCAATCAGGACCAACCAACGCTGTCATTTCCGCTCTCACTCCAACAACTTCAAATGATTTAGTGAAATAATTAACGCTAGTTAGGTTCGCAATCAGGACCGATCAATCTTCGAATTTAATCGCTGTTTTGATGATCACTATTTTATGCAGTCGCTGTTTTGTGCATCGCTATTTTGTGATCGCGGTTTTGAACGTAGACCGATTATGGGGATGTAGCTTTCTTCTCTGTTGGCAATTCCCAACTAAAAAGAGTGCAGAATGTACAATCAGAAGCACTACGATTGGCTTGCGGTGCAGCTAAGGCCACACCCCTATTGGTGAGTGTGGTCTTGTGGTTAATTTGTCAGAATATAAACCGAGAGGTTTAGGGGTTCATAGCCACTGTTTTGCTACTGATGATATTTCTGTTATTTTAATTAAGGTGGACGTTAGAAGACGCTTAGGGAGAGTTGAACAATCAGTCGAATACAGTGGACGATTGAAGTCAACTCGACGTTGTCTTAAATAGTAAGTCGACCATCGGGTTCGGTTAAAAAACCTGTATTGCGATAAAGTTACAGCGGTTTGTGGTTGAAGGAATCAATGATCTTCGCATAAATCGTTCAAGCGGTCAGACCTTTTAAGCTTCGTATCACGTGTCGTCGAAGTTGTGCGTAGCTCAGGGTCTGGTCATCTGACGTACATGTAGCCACGAGGAATCAATATAATGGTCTTAACTTGTTTCTATAAGTTAAACATCTAACGATCGACATATGGACACGATTTAGCCAAGTGTCTCTGACACTGGGAACCGTTGAAGCACAGACATGACATTGTAGGCCTAGGCCCTAGAGCTTCACCTTCAAGAATTTCTTTGGACTCACCACCCACTCAATTCCAGGAACGTTCCCGTTTGGAATGTCTTTTACAAGAAAAATAAAGAACGGCCTCTGACAAGAAAAGATAAGACAACAAAATAAATTATAGAATACAGAGGCTTAATTTAATTTGTGTTGGATAATAGGTAGTTTTAGATCTGTGTTTCATGTAGGCCTATAGGCCTCGTTAATTATTTTGATGACTTCATAAACTGAAAAGACATGTTTTCGTGAACATAGTTCTTTCTGACGCAATTTGTCTGTTATTTCAGAGCGCAATTGCGTCACTGCGTAGCCTACTTGCTGTGTGTGTGTGTGTGTGTGTCTTTGTGTGTGCGTCTGTGTGTGTGTGTGTGTGTGTGTGTGTGTGTGTGTGTGTGTGTGTGTGTGTGTGTGTGTGTGCGTGCGTGCGTGCGTGCGCGCGTGTGCGTGTGAGTGTCTGCGTGACGAAAGTATAGGCAGAGTCTTCAGTATCTTTGGGTGCTTTAGTAGTTTCCTTAGAACCGTTTCTATTAAATGAACCTTCATTGCCACATTGCAGCCTTGACATGAGATTCCACAATTTGAAGTAGCGCAACATCTGCCTAAAGCCACTATAGTATACTTTTTCTGCACAGCCATAGATATCAGGTCCGTTCCTTCCCTTCATCTCCTCGCAGAGATGTAGAAGGACCAGCATGTCGTGTTCTGCATGATCTCGGGCTATAAGGATGGTTTTTTTTGTATGAATACAATTCAGTATGAACGGATGATCACAAGTCACTACAGGAGTCGAAATTAACTGTAAACGACAGCCATGCAAGGCGCCCATCACCACGTCCTACATTTCATTCTACCAACGCGCCATCTCGCGAATGATAGGCTGAATGGATCTTTGGGAGAGTTGCGGGAATCGATCCTGCTTCCTACTGCTCTTCACTCCAGTAATGTTGCCATTACTCTATGGGCCCCATACATACTTTGAATTATGTAATCGTATTCGTAATCGTAAACTCGGAACTTCTACAGCGCCCACAAAAGCGAAGTCGCGGGAACCAGCTTATTCACAGGCGCTCAATCAAAGCAAAATCGATAGGCAGGGGTCAAAATCCAGAGAGTCAGGCAGGCAGACAGGCAGGCGGCTGTATGTATGTATATACTTACATGCATACATACACATATACATGCATGCACACGTACATGCATTCATACATGTATACATGCATATATATGTATATATATATATGCATAATGCATGCATACATACATGTATACATGCACACATACATGTATTTATGCACACATGCACAGGTGGTTGATGCTTTAAAGCAATTTCATCTGCGTTTGAAGTGGGCCTATACTTGACTTACTCAACTAGATCAGGGTTTTCAAACTGTGGTACGCGTACCCCTAGTGGTATGCCAGGTGTTGCTAAGAGGTACGCAAAATTGAAAAAGATTCAATGAGTTTATGGACTAAACGAACTAAATTCGATCACTCCATTTACTTCATGGATAAAATTAATGCAATGTTGAAGATTTTGCATTTTCATGCTGTATTTGAAGCACAGAACAGATAAAGCGTAGCCAGAAGTCTAACTGGACCTAAATGCTGTAATACGGATAATTATTCTATAAGTTGTAGTCTATGCACCGTCCGCCATGACTACGTGTACTGGAAATTAATATTAATACAAGTTTAATATCAAACTTAGACATTTATCTATTCTGTGGTTTGAAGTGGGAATGCTTGACTCACTCAACTAGACTGCAAGTGGTCTTTCCAGGAGTCAAATAGAATAATTATTATCTCATACAAGACTGACACTATCGGAGACCTAATGGCCGGCGACCAAACGCGTATGCGCCATAGACGTCTTAATAATAGCTAGCCATTATACAGAAGTCCATGGTATGCGCAAAGAAACAAACACGTCAGAGATAGGAATATCTCTTCTTATGTACGTGTATGCTGTCATGACAACGAAGACAATCGATTTTCAAATTGTGACGTCAGCTATTATTATTATTATTATTATTATTATTATTATTATTGTTATTATTATTATTATTATTACTATTATTATTATTATTATTAGTCAATATTATTGCAATCATTGCTTTAAACATTCCAAATTGATTCAACCAATTAGAAATCGAGCAGTTCTTATTTATGTTATAAGTTCAGTTACTCCTCTTTGAATACATTGTATATATAGGCCTATATATAGTGTTCTTTGACCTCGTCTACAACCTGCTGTCTGGTGCCATTGCACATATAGCCCATATAAATCGTTTCTTTCGCGACCTCCAATGAAGTCATTTGCTATCAATCACTACACCATGCAACTCTCCTACGATGAACGATAGAGCAGTCCTGGCAGTAGTAACTGGATGCGGAGTTGAAAACTAGCCTTGGCCTCAATAAGAAGTGTAAACAGTCAAGTTAGCGAATTGTGGTACACAAGTCGTCTCTACTTGATACGCCCTGACAGATTGTCGGACTGCAATGACCACACGCATACATACATACTTTACATTCGTTCATTCGTAGTATGACGTTTAGAAATAAACCGTTGATTGTTGATTGGTCCGTAAATTCCTTCCGTTTAAACGTCACGCCCTTCTATCTGTTCTGTCTGCCGTCAACAACTGCAGAAATAAATAGACTGTAATAATTGTTAGATCATTGCACATTACTCGGATGGGCTATATATATATGAGTGCTAGAAACTTTGGATATATATATTGTATTGTATTGTATTGTATTGTATTCAAACTTTGGATGCGCCTATCATAGGGTGAACCATTCAGAGGCGCTCCCAGTGCCCAAGGCCAAAGAGAAGAAAACGGTTTTGAGAAAAGCAAAGGTGGAAGAGAGGTTACTAGCTAGAATTCGAGAGCGTTATATATGTCCTGATGCGTATGAATTATGTATGTATGTATATACATACATGCATACATACATACATACATACATACATACATACATAGATGCATAGTGCATACATACTTACATACATAGGTCTACATGCATACATACATACATATATACATAGGCCTATATGCATACATACATACATACATACATACATGCACATGTATATAAATACACAAATACATACATGTCTGTGTACGTCTATCTCTCCCTCATATAGGCCATCCTTCCGTCCCAGTCTTTGTAAGTGTGTACGGATATCTCTCCTTACTATAGCTATATAGCTATATATAGACCGGCATCTCCTCTCAGGTTTTATATGGCTATCTATTCTTCCTGTATAGACCATCCTCGATCCCCTCTCAATCTTTATATGGCTATCTTTCCTTCCTTTAATGACCGTCCTTTGTTTCCGCCCAGCCACAATAATCGGCCTCACATCGTCTGCTTTTTCAATTAATTTCACCGCACCATTACGACTATTTACATTCGCTGCTGTCCGTCATGTACTGTATACATAACGATCTATAGGCTACTGCAGCCTACATATCAAATTTTATGCTTATGGCAAATTCTTAAATATATTGTTCATGCATGTGAGTATACATAGTATGTACATATATATTATGTCTGTAACATGTATATTTCACATGACCAAGATAATATATATATATATCAGTGTTATCATGTATATATGCCTATATGTGTATATATATATTATATATATATATGCCCATTGCCTATATATATATGTATGTGGGCATATGTTTGTCATTTATTAAAAAAGATAATAATCTTTGTATCGGCTATCTGTTACATTGCCTATATATCTCAATATTGGGCATATGATTGTCTAAGATAATAATCTTTGTTCGGCTATCTGTTATAGCAGACTGATAACAATTATCAACCACACAATTGAGATGAAAGTTGACAGCAATTGTTTTCCATTATTCGAAAAGTGGGTGAGCGAAATAAAAGATAGGACTATAGCATCAGCATCATCATCATCATCATCATCATCATCATCATCATCATCATCATCATCATCATCATCATCATCATCATCATCGTCATCATCACCATCATCATCATCATCATCATCATCATCATCATCATCATCATCATCGTCATCAGCAACAAAACATCATTGACAGACTCTTTTGTAAAAGGTTTTTTAAATCTACGGAATATACACGCAACATACAAAGAGACATAACGCACGCATATCTACACACACACACACACACACACACACACACACACACACACACACACAAAACACACACAGACATATAAATAGCTGCGTATACATGCATACATTGTATACATACATATGTACACCCTTGCATTCATACACACATTCATACATACATACATACATATACATATTTATGCAATCATAAATACATATTAATGCATTTATGCATACGTCCACCCACATGCTTACAACCGTACATTTATGCATACACGCACAAATGCATCTGCATGTATACATACATTGACCCTCAAATAAACATACATACATACATACATACATGGGCTGCAAGTACACACACACACACAAATACACAAGCATTGCAGGCATACTTACGTACGCATATACATATAGACGTCATAATCATCAGTCGTATTAGCATCTTCAGCTTCTCGTCTATTCTGCAGAATGCAATTAAGGTCTCTGCATGTCCAGCCAAAGCATCACCAGCAGACCACGGACATCATATTAGCGCCAGAAGCAGCAGCAGCAGCAAGCGTCCTTGGTTTAGGATACCGTGCTCTGGCTTAGTACACCAGCAGGTATCCCACCCAGAGCTTCAGGGCATGAAAGGAAACAGGCAGGGACAGACAGGCAGTGACAGAGAGAACAAAGATCTGAAGACATAAAGAAGGAGACAGGAAGAGACAGTCAAAGATGGAAACAGACAGACAGACAGACAGAGACGGTCAGAGAGAGATAGAGAGACAAAGACAGAGATCAACACGGTCTGAAGACATAAATAAGGAGACAGGCAGAGTCATACATGCAGAGAGGGGCAAACACATAGAGAGATTGGGCATAAGTCTTATAGATACAGGCAGACAGAAACACAAAGACATAAAGAGAGAGAGCGAGAGAGAGAGAGAGAGACAGGCAGACAGATAGATAGACAGACAGACAGACAGATTTTACAGACAGACAGATATACAGACAAACAGATAGATAGATAGATAGATAGAAGCAGATAGACAGACAGAGACAAACAGACAGACAGACAGATAGAGAGACAGACAGACAGATAGACAGACAGACAGACGCACAGCCTGTAGGGCTTTTGGCTGCTGCTGCTGCTGCTGTTGCTGCTGCTGCTGCTGCTGCAGCAGCTGCTGTTGGTCCTGAAGAACTCTTGATGTCGTCAGCTATCGTCGTTCTGCGCATGTCTCTGCTCTGATTTCATCCGACGTCGTCCAACACAATCGGTCGTTCTCTTCAATATCCATCCATTCACAACCAGCACTCGAATGTCATTACAGATCTACCAGACCAGAAGACAGACGTCGACACCATATTGTACCATTGGCCATTGGACAGCGTACACTTGATACCATGGCCCATTAAATCATCGTAAATATATATGCATGCATGATATTGGCCTAGTTACCCTAGTTTATCATGTAGGTATTATATATAATATATATATATATATATCACTAACTATAGGTCAAATATTTATGTGATATTGACATAGTAATATAGATGTACAAGATTCATTTCTTTACGATTTTGCTATAATGTCATTGACCGGTGTTTATAAAGTATGATAGTGATATGATAGTATCCTATTAAAATCGTATATGTATATATGATATATGCCTAGTAATTAGTATATCATATAGGTCATTTATGTAGTATTAGGTAGAATGCGTATATGACATTAACCTAGTGCATAATTATGTATAATACGTATTGCTGTATACTACTGGCACGATATGTTATCGATATATTTCATGTAGGGGCCTACATACTAGGCAAAAGACATAGCCGTGAACGCAATATCGAGATTTCTAAAGTCGCGGGAAATAGCTTATTCACAGGCGCTTAGTCAAAACAAAATTGATAGGGAAATAATAATAATAATAATAATAATAATAATAATAATAATAATAATAATAATAATAATAATAATAATAATAATAATAATAATAATAATAATAATAATAATAATAACAACAACAACAACAACAACAACAACAACCTGATAAACCGGATGGGACGTGCTGCGGAACTTGCTGAGGCTAGGAAGGATAGTAAATACACTCAACTGAAGCAATCCTACCACTTTGTCCCATTGGCTTTCGAAACCATGGGACCAGTTAATAATGGCCTTTCTCGCCGACCTGGGTCGTCTTCTGGGTCAAATTTCTGGCGACCCAAGAGAAACCAATGTTACGCCTGTCTGTTGTGATTCAAAGATTCAATGCAATTGCCTTCCACAGCACTTTTGTTCTTCCAGATCTTGACATGGATGGCCACTCCAGAGTTTGCATTGCTTATTATTAATATCTGACCTCTGAGGGATCCTGTATACCTCGGGAAAAAATAATAATAATAAAGAATAAGAATAATAAAATACTATTATTGGCCTTGTACATCGCACGTAGGCCCCTATAGGCTACTATGCCTACGTGTAGGCTACCTGTATTTATATATCTAATATTATTATTTTAGCACCTTTTTGGATGAACTTCTATATAGGCTCTGAAAGGTGTATATACATGAGTGCTACCCAATCCAAAAAGGTGCAATAAAACCTGAGTCTATGTAAATATGTTACGTGTTTCTAATTCTAATCTTTACATAATAATTGGCTTAGTGAATCTAGGTCTCTGTGTAGCCCTATGCATGTATATATTATGTATTTCTACACGTATGACATTACGATACTTCTAAATAAAGAAATCTACTGACTCAATTTTATCAACTGAGCAATCAATAAATCCAACATTGTATTGTATCACATAATGTATTAATAATATCTTGACAAAACATAAACTCAGTTGAAATGTATAGTTTATTGTGCATGATGCAGCAAAGACCAATAACTTTAAATCAGTGAAAGTTCTCCATCAAGGTTCTTGATACTTAGGCGCAGTAACTAAAATAAATCTTTCAGAAAATACTTCAATACTATATCATACTATATTCCTATATCATGATATTCAATTGCAATTGAGGATTAGTGTGTTATCACCTCTACCCGTATTCACAGGCGGCATCAATATTTATTGACATTTCGTACCATGTGACAAATGGCATATACGTCTTGTACAGAATACAACTCAGGTATGTATGTATACATATGCATGTACGACGTACGTACGTATGTGTGTATATGCATGTTTCTGTACACGTATGTATGTGTACATATATACGTATGCATGCATTTTTGTATCTGCGTATGTACATATATCCTTATATGTATGTCTGTAAATTATATGCATATGTATGCATCTTTGCATCTATGTATGTATGCCCTTTTAAATGTATGTGAATATACATGTATGTGTACACGTATGTATGTGTATGTATGTATGTATGTATGTATATACATGTATGTATGCATTCATGTATGCATGTATGTTTGTACGTATGTATACATTCCCTTATGTAAGTATGCATATATGCATGTCTGTATGCTTGTAACTTATGTATGCATAATTGTATATGCATTTGTGTATCTATAGGCCTATATTTATACACATGTATGATATTAATGTAAGTAGCAATATAGTGCGTATAGTCATTCATCTAGCGCCTTTATAGACCGTTTAAATGCATCGATGGATGTCGTCTGCTGTCTGAGCAAGCGCCAAAAGTCCTTCGACGCCATCACGTAAACTGACCCAGTTCCTCTTGAATCATCGGGGTCAGGGTAAAGGTCACCGACGTCGGATTGGTTATGGTTTGTAGAGAGGGAAGATAGACGACAGCGGGGCAGAAGAGGTCGAGGCCGGTCACCTCCCTCAAGAGAAACGGTTGCATCGATGTCCTCGCCCCTGCCCTTCGACCAACCCCCGCGTTCGGCCAGTCCACCCTGGGCGGGGACCCCTCGCTGTTTCTTCCGCCCTCGACGATGGCGAGACCTCCGTCAGCTGCCATCCGCTGCTTCCCTCTTGTCCGTCTGTCGTCGTTTTCCGGTTTTCCAGGGTTTGTGATTCCGCAATTGTCCCGCGGATTAGGAAGCCCTGATGAGTGGACCTTGCGCACGTGAATGTTAAACTGGACGCTTGAACGGAACCGCTTTCGGCAGAGGGAACATCGAATACGGTCCATAGCGTTTTGTCCGTCCCTGGAGCAGATGGAAGATGGTTTCGGGTTCAACCCATGCGTGTCCATGCTCAGCATATTTGCCTCTGGTGACAACCGCATACTAGATTCGCCACGCTCCCTGTTACGCGTGACTGATTCACGCCGAAGAACTGGAGGAAAGTCATTGGTATAGATAGACGTTTCCCCATCTTGAACGTTCATTGAATCATACTTTATGTTGCTTGGCTGCATCTGTTCTAGATTGGAACCGTTCCCCGGTTGGGTCGCTGTTACGGAATCACGCCGCACAGGTAACGAACTAAAGACATCTCCCTCCGTTGAGGACTTCTCCCAATCTTCGTCTCTTATTACGCGATTTTTATCGGGGTTCTGCCTTGTAAACCTCGGACAAGCGACCCCCAACCCTATGTCATCATAATTTACGAAATTTTCCGCGTCGTCTTTCGTAGTTTGATTTGTGGACCAAGAGAAATGTTTCGATGCTTTTGATTCTTTTGTCTGTGGATCTTCACCGATTCTTGAAGCGCTATTAACCGATTCTATTGACGGCTGAAAGTTTCTATCGTATTCAGTCAACTTGACGTCACCCTTGCTGTTACCAATCCCATGTCTCCGCTTCATATGCGTTCTCAAGAACTGCTTATTGGACATGACTTTATTACAGAGACGACAAGTGATGTGCGACGTGACACCTGTCTCCTTCCGGTTACCTTGACGGAGCAGAGACTCGGATCTGTCCGTCTCATCCAGTGCAGGAATGGCTGATGGAGAAGCATTGGACCAGAACGGAAAGTAGGGCGAATTCTTCAACGTAGATTGACAATCAATTGTATCCGCTGCTCGTATTGTTTTGTTGTGTTCTGTTATGCAGAATCCGTTGGTTAAATCTTTCGTCTGCGAATCTCTGCTGAAGAAATCCGCACTTTGAGTTTCTTCTATGGGGTTTCGTCTAAAATTAGACTTGGTCGCAAGGTTATCACCCATAACATGCTTCGAGGAAGATATACCGTCAACCAGGTAGGATAGCGTTGAACTGAAGGGCCCTAGGCCCAGTGACCGGTCCGAAGGCTGTGAAGACGTGCCTTCCTGCCATCCATGCACTCTCGTTTTGTGGGTTTTCAGAAAGTATTTATTACAGACTTCTTTCCCGCACAGATCGCATACGACGCGATCGGAAACCTTTCCGGCTGCAAATCCGGAAACAGTTTTTACCGATTCCGCACCGCTGCTCAAAAACTGCTCCGCTTTCAGCAACTTCGACATAACTTCGGAAGCATAGTCGTCGTTTTTCCTGGTGAAGGACGAAGAGAAGAAGTCGAACGAACGTTTTCCTCCAAGTGGAAAGATTCCACCGTATGACGTTCCACTTCTTTCCATCGCTGCACATTGTGCCGCGACTTTCCTGGCTTTCGCAATCGCCAAGTAGTTATCCTGGAACTTGACAAAGGCGTTTGTCTGAAAGTCCGCCAGTGACTGAGATAATGCAGCGCTATCTCTTTCTTGTCTCTGGTAGATGTCCTGCTCCCATTCACTCTTTCCATTGAAACTGCCTCCAATATCGCTGCAAAGTTTGAGGTAAGCGTCCAGGAACCCCAATCCCGGAGCCGTCTGGAGACCATCCGTAATCAGCGACAAAGCGTTTGTGAATCGTGATTGACACATGTCACTCCGGTTGGTTTCTGAAGACCCGAAGATGAATCTCTCGTGATTCGATCCGTGCATTGCAGTTGGAATAGTACGTTGCGGTGGTACATCTGCACTACTGAACACCAGATAGTTCAGAAGCGGAGTCGACGTAGAGGAAGACGAGAAGGAAGCTCGTTCATCAGACTCCAGAGTCTTGTCCAGGGGTATTGCCTCAGAGGAACATACTGACCCTGAACAACAACCTGTTGGTGAATCCGAACCGAATCGAAATGCCTGCATATCGGTGTCGTCTGCCCCGATTTTAGTTGGCCCACGTGGAGCCCTGGTCACTTCGGCAGCTGAGCTCGCCAGACCGTGAACGTCCTGGCGGTGCTTCTTCAGGTAGTACTTGTTGCAGAATCGCTTCTGGCAGATGTTACAATAGTCTTCCACGACGCATTGTCTCAATGACGCCTTATTGTCTGCGATCTTGGGCTCATATGTTATTGATTGGCGTGCGTTTGATGACTGGTGTAACTTGCCCAGCTGCGAGTAGACGCTGCTTTGCAGACAGTCTGTGAAGGTGTCCGTGGTCTCATTGCCATTGGTGTTACCAATGGTATCGGAATGAGATTCACTTCTTTGGGATCCCAAATTGGTTGTTGTGTCCGAATTAAAGCAGTCTCTAACATTTTCAGTTTTTATTAGATCTGCGTCACATTTGTCTTCTCTCTTATGTGCATCCATGTCCAAAATCATCGTAGTATCTTTGACTTTTCTGTTCGATGTCTCCATTGTCTTACTGGGTTCTTTGTTCGAAATCTCCATTGTCTTATTAGGTTCTCTGTTCCATATCTCCATTGTCTTACTGGGTTCTTTGTTTGATGTTTCCATTGTCTTACTGGATTTTTTGTTCGATATCTTCATTGTCTTACTAGGTTCTCTGTTCGATATCTCCATTGTCATACTGGGTTCTCTGTTCGATATCTCCATTGTCATACTGGGTTCTCTGTTCGATATTTCCATTGTCTTACTGGGTTCTTTGTTCGATATCTCCATTGTTTTGCTCGATTCTCTGTTTGATGTCTCCATTGTCTTACTATGTTCTCTGCTCGATATCTCCATTGTCCTGTTGGTTTCCTTGCTTGATTTCATCATGGACTTACCATATTCCTTTATAACAATGCCCCTGCTTTTTCTGCTAGATACCTGCGAGGTCTTGCAACCTTTCTTGTTCATTGTGGAAAAAGTTGTTTCGCCGTTTGTTGTTTCGCTCTGTTCGCTGCAAGGCGTTGTCACAGTCACTTTAGCCTTGTTGTCTGTTGTCCTAGATGCTCTATCAACTTCTATGATATGCTTTCCTGTAACTTCGTTCTGTTCTACCATCGGTACCTCCGTTACATTTCTCTCCTCTCCGTTCCGTGACGCCATTCGTGATCTGTCACCATTTAAACATCTCTCCTCCAGAAAACTGCTTTCTCCATCAGTGACACTTCCAGACCTACGTGGCCACGAGGGACTGATGACCATCAAATCCCTTTTTTCGTCGCTCCATCTACTAAAATCCATGCTATCGCAGGGATCAGCTATTCCATCTCTGCAACCTCTTCCAGCAGAAGTACTTTCTGTCTCCAATGTTTGTTCCACTCCAGACTTACCGCGCTCAAGACAAAAGTCATTCAACTTTCGATCCGATATTTTGTGATATATAACCCGTGATTCTTGAAGGAAACTCCCTGTAAGCTCTTCGTTGTTTTTCTCGCATGGCCGTACAAACATTTCTCGTGCAGAACAAACCTTGTGTATTTCTTTTCCAGGGAAACTTCCCTTTTCTTCCTCTTCCACCTCCTCATTCATTTCCATCAATAGATGGAAATCATCAACTCCTCCCTCTGTCTCCGTTTCGCCACCGTCACTTCTCAACATCTTGACCGGTTTCGACTGCTTTCGACGTCCCCCTTTGCAAATCGATTTTGCGAATAGCGCCTCGTTACTCGGTCTGTTCCACTCCTCTTCCATGGAACTACCCACAAAGGCGTTGAACTCCAAGTCCTTTCTTCCTCCTCGTAACATGGCTTCTTTCTGGCAAAATCTGACTATTTCTAAATCTCCATAGATATGAAAGAATTCAGATGTAGAGCAGCGGGTCGTGTAGAATTAGATGTTACTTACTTCCGCAATTCAACAAATCCAATCAAAATAGTATTGGAATTCTTAAGCTTGTAATTCCTGAAATTCAAATGCACGCAAACCGAAATTGTATTTTGGAAGCATCAGGTAATTTTAATTGTAGCAACAAAAGTGTAAATGTTCGTTCTGCTCATTCGCTTATGTCATTTTGTTCTCAACTCAAGACTTACCTTTTTCAGATTGATTATCTTCCATAGGCTGCCTCTCTGACTTACGAACTGTTGACCTGATTACTGTTTGGTTTTGGTGAACCATCGGCTGATGCTTTGTGCATTAGACATACAGGCGCAATAATTACAATCACAATCACAATTTATTCACTGGCTTAGTAGCTCAAATTTAATCGTTTGTAATTTTCCTCTTGAAAAAAGTAATTCAACCAATCTCTCTTGAAGAGCTATGACTGTTCATTCGCGTTTTTGCAATCTTACATTTTACAATTTATTAATGCAAGGAGATCGGGTTCAATCTTGAACTTAAAACCGGACATGGGGAAACAGTTTATCGTAAGCAAAGATAACGTGAAGATACAAGTCTTCATCCAGCTTAGACTTCACTTCACTGCCTAGATAACATTAATCTATTTTTTAGGTACTTGAAAAGGCGCTTTATAAACCGTTTTGATACATAGGCCTACATGCATATATCAAAGTTGCAGACCGTTCTGTTCAATCGAGGTCTAGTGAAAATAGGTCAGGTTACTAAATAGGCGCTATATAAATACATATACAATTACAGTTAGTGATAAGAATCGCTACAATTAGGAAATTCTTACGTAAAAGTTAAGAAACAATATAAGGCCATTAGCCTCTGTGACTGCAACGAACATTGAAACCAGAGACCTTACTCCTAGACTAACCCTTACACGTACAGTAGCTGAATGGTAACATAACACCTTGCTAATACCTATACAGTATAAGGTATTACATGCATATTCTTCATTTTTACTGATCAGAATGCTTAATGAACACTTTTATCTTACCAGGCCCGAGTATATATATATAGAACGACACCTGAGCCTTTAATCTTGGCTGAATTTTCAAATGGTTTGAAAATTAAAACTCCTTTAAACATGACCTATACGAAAACAGATCTGAAAAATTACTTAGGTTCAACACATCTTACCCCACTTCACGTTAACCCAAATTGTTTAGTTATTTCTTAGTTATTTATTTATACATTGGCATCTTACCAGACATCTGGGATGTTTGAACAACTTGACGCCTAATACTAGCTCATAGCGCAAAGCCATTTTGATTAGTAACTGTATAATAACAATCTGTAGTCTACGTCCATAACAGAGGGACATATAATATGTAACCCCTTGGCATCCACAGAACGCCATTCTACAATAGAAATTCTCAGTTACGAGCTAAAATAGATACGATGAAGAAATATCTATTAATACGTCGGCGACATTTCCATTCGCTGCCGTAGCATTAAAAATTACGAGGTCCTTGAATGGCGTCATATAAATAGTCGGATACATATTTTTCCTATACTGGTCAGTGTGGACTGACCCTGTTTCCATGTTAGTGATGACCGCTGCCGTCGGCCGTCTCTGGTACTGCTGCTGAGATTATCGACTTCCGATCCGAGTAACGATGACGACGTATATTCCGTCTCCTCATCTTCCTTTTCCACCTCCTCTTCCACCTCCTCCTCTTCCTTCGACTCCTCCTCTTCCCCAAAGGAACGCCGCTCCATGGAGCCCGTCGAAGAAAACAATTGACCTTTCGGCGTTTCCGCCATACGCACAAGATATCTGCGGAAAGGAGACTGCTGCTGGCGTCCATCCATCCATCTCTGCGGCGACGGAATTGTGTGCAGCCAGCCGGGCTGCGCACATACGTCTCCTGCCGGCGGTCGGTGGATGTGATTCTAAAACGCACCCGAGGTTGATGAGCGTCTAAAAACGCACCTGGGTGATATGCATATTGGACGCACTTTGGTATGTTCATATATAAGACGCAATCGAGTGATGAACGTCAAAACGCACCCGGATGATGTGCCTCTAAAACGCACCCGGGTGATATGAATATAAGACTTCCTTTGGTTAATGTCAATTGCGTAAAAGACGCTTAATCCTCGTCTCCTTGAATGGTTTTCGTTGCTTTATTATACCCCCATTCGTCATATAGTTTTTTCATTTTCTTCTTCCACTCAGCTATGCGCGCGCGGAATTCTTTTCCTCTTCATATTCTTTTCCTTTTCATCCGTCTTCTTGATTCATCCAAACATCTTCGTCTTCATCTTTCTTCCTCACCTACAACCCAATATGATCTCATCTCACTATATTATCTAATCTTTTCCTCATCTTTTTGTCATTTTCGTTCCTCACCTTTCTTCATCTTTCCTTCTCATCTCATCCTTCCTTCTCATCTTCCTTCCTCACCTTCCTCATCTTTCCTCTTCATCTTTCCTTCTCATGTTCCCTTCTCATATTCCCTTCTCATCTTCTCTCCTCATTGGTTCCCATTTCACTGTATCACCTTGTGGTCTCCTCATTTTCCTGCTCTTCCTCCACCGTACTCCCTCTATTTGTCCTCTCCTTTGATTCTCCATCAATGCGACTGACTACTTCTGGATGTGTCATTTTTTGGCGGCGTCTTTCCCTTCATCATCCTCCTCCTCCTCCTCCTTCTCCATCTCCTCCTCCTCTCTTCCTCCTCTTTCTCCTCCTCTCCCTCCTCACCCTCCCATTCTTCAACCTCTTCCACCTATTATTCTTCCTCTTCCTCCTCCTCCTCCTCTTCCTCCTCCTTCTCCACTTCCTCTTCCTCCTACTCTTCCTCAGCCAGTGCAATTATTGTCCCCTTACAGTAAAATAATCGATATTTCCTTAATCCGCATATTTGCCGAATATTGCTCTGCGGAGAACATACGCACACGCACATGCACTGCAGCCTACGAGCGTGATTGTGGGTGGGTGTGACCGTGTGTGTGTGTGTGTGTGTGTGTGTGTGTGTGTGTGTGTGCGTGTGTGTGTGTGCGTGTGCGTGTGTATGTGTGTGTGTGTGTGCGCGTGCGTGTGTGTGTGTGTGTGCGTGCGTGTGCGTGTGCGTGTGCGACAGACACAGAGACAGAGAGGAAGATACAGAGAGAGAAGGACAGACTGAAAATTACATCCATCGCTTTGAGTACGGTGGCTGGTCCGCTCATAATTATATAAAAGAGGAATTTATTTAGATATAAATGCATGCATAGTATACCTTACAAATAGGTCTATATATATTGTATGTGTATATATACATATATATATATTTGTGTGTGTACGCATGTGTGTATATAGGCCTGTACGATATATATATATATATATATATATATATATATATATATATATATATATATATTATCATGAACTGATAATAAGTGAATATAATCATATGCATTATATATATATTATATATATATATAATATTATATATGCATGTATTCGTGAATACATATTATATGCATGTACGTGAGACCACTTTGCAAAGAAACCCTGACATGTCCTCAGAAGCTGATAGCTGCAGCCGTTCTATGGCTGCAGACGACGACAGAGGCGCTCAAGCCTTGTCGAAACTCAAACTACGTACAGCCTATACATTTAGACATAACAACAGCGAGAGAGAGAGAGAGAGAGAGAGAGAGAGAGAGAGAGAGAGAGAGAGACAACCGAGAGAGAAACAGACACATACAGAGATATACAGACAGAGACAGACAGATACAGACAGACAGAGACGGGATACAGAGATATGCAGAAACGTACTGAGAGAGAGACAGAGACAGACAGACAGACAGACAGAGACAGACAGACAGACAGACAGGCAGACAGACAGACAGACAGGCAGACAGATAGACAGAGACAGCGTAGGAATGAAGGAATGACAGAGATATTGACATACATCCAAACAGTGGTGTAGACGTAAATTTGGAAGTAACGAGTATTTTCCCAAAAATTTTCGAGGGGGTGTAGTAAGAACACTTTTCCAAGGGCCAGTAGTGACCAAAATTTCGAGGGGGGTAGTAACGACAGTTTTCCAACAAAATTTTCCCTACATTTCACACTTTCTGTACAAAATTATATGTCTTGCGTGGGAAAACTCGATCCTAGGGAGGAACTTTCCCACCCAAGAGACGTCTAGATTAAACACTGGCTCCGGCAAATAATAAGTACCGGAACGCCGCTCCAACTTTCCCACCCAAGACACGTCTAAAATTAAAAACTGGCTCCGACTAAATAATAAGTACCGGAACGCCGCTCCGGACCGCTCCGGCTCGTCTACACCCCTGCATCCAAAGTCAACAGATAGACATTGAGACATATATGAGACGCATACAGATATAGACACACAGATAGGCAACCGTACTTGAAGACAGACACAGAGGTCGTCCATTAATTATGTCAATAAAATAGGGGAGGGGGTTTGGAAAAGTTTGACAGTTGTTGACAAGGGAGGAGTTCAGTAAAAGTTGACGTCAAGAAATGTTTTTCCAATAAATCAACACAGACCCTTCCAAATGGTAGCCAAAACATTAAATTGACGCTTTAAAGTGGCGCTTTGGATAACAGCTGGCACAGAGACCGAGAGATACCGAGTTCGAGCCCCCGTTGGGCGGATTTGCTTTGTAGGCTGCTATTAGCGCCGTTGTATTACATGGCTGTCTGTTCTGTTAGTAGTTAAGATTTCAATTGCATAACATGTAAATGTACAGCGCAGTGCGTTTGTCAGGCGCTTAATAAAGAAAAGATTATTATTATTATTATTATTAAGAAATGCCAAAAATGTATAAAGTGAATAATGTTTAATACTACTAAAAAGCTGGTAATAAACTACCTAAACTCATATATTTTGAAATTCGAGTTTGCATTTTTTAGTGTAAATTTTTTTTTAAAAATGACTCTACATGTATTGAGCCATTTTATTTCTATTTTGTAGGGGGGTTCTGGAATTGTTGACATAATTTTTAGGGGTCCGTCAATGTTTGACAGTTGTTGACAAGGGGAGGGGTCAAAACTGCCTAAAATTTGTTGACCTAATTAATGGACGACCCCACACAGAAAAATAGAATTTTACAAGCGTCTGAAGTCTGTATAAATTGGCAGCGCAACTGATGAGTTTATTCTTGAAGTGGCGCTTTATAAATGTCACATTTGTTACCTCTAACAGATTATTCTTTTCTTTGCACATATATTATGCCAATCGTATAGAAATGTCTGCTATAAAAATAGCCATATACTATAATACTATCTGAAGTTATAGATATTCCTCTAGCCCTGTGTTATAGCCTAAGGCCATAATCCAAGTAATGCCGCATGCCGTTGGCTCACGTAGCTTACAGCAAAAACTTAGGCCTAATTCACACAGTCTTGTTAATATAAACTGGCCTGGCTCATACACAAACAAGAGACTAAACATAGCAATACTACTACTGCCATTATATTCCAACTTTGCACACATGCAGACGAAGCCGATGAACGAACATGTGCAATTGTGCATCTGTACGTTCGTATGCGAACAGTGGCGGCGCCAGGTATGCAATTTCAGCAGGTCGCGTCAGGGTCATGGGAGTAATTCAGCAGGTCAAAGAAATTAATGTGAGTTTGACGCATCAAGCAGCATAATCTTGGATATATATATATATATATATATATATATATATATATATATATATATATATATATATATATATATATAAACGAAGAAAATTATTATGGAATGCTTAAAGCCTAATTGTTTGTTGCCTATAGCATA
>JACEVL010000505.1:322001-407001 GCA_020284085.1 Aporrectodea caliginosa
TAATTTATTCAAGAGATCTAGCTGACATAGGCGCAACTAGTAGCATATCGGTGATGGCTTTGTCAAAGCGAAGCTCGGAAATCGCGATTAAAACAATAAGTAAAATATTAAATAGTCAACGAAGACACATATAGCATCAATAACCATGGGCTCATCAGTAGCGATAGGTGTCTGATGTCTTCTTCACAATGTCTCTGCTGTAACAACTTAGTCGATAGCTTAATTAGCGACTGGTTTCGACTCCCTCCCTCCCTTCCTCACCCTCCCTCCGTTCCTCACATCATCCCTGCCTCCCTCCACTCCTCCTCTCTATGTCAAACCGTCCGTCCATCTCTCCGTCCCTCCATCCCTTCCCTCGCTACCTCCAACCCTCCCGTCCGCTCGCGTAGTGCGTTGTTTAAAATTTTGTCGCCACCTGGCCTGGCGAAGTGGCTGGTACTGACAGAGGTATGGCGACTATGCGTAATCGGAATGCTGACTTCATCACAGACATTGCCTTTTATATAATGTATAATAAAAACAGGGAAAAAATTGAGAGCAGGGTAGCAAAGGGAAACCCTGAAAGGATGCTAGTCCCGCTAAACTACTGCACCCGTTACTTTATACTCTGAAACCTAAATTCGGGTGGTGCCAGTCTCAAGTCTGGATGAAGGAGGAGGGTGATGTCAGTCATCTTTATTGTGAGAATGCGTCGTTACACTGCAACTACTAAATGTAAAATGTAAGTGTACACGTTTTTATATATACGACCTGTATGGCCTCGACCCTGCACATTCTTCAATGAATTGATCGGGTGAGATCCTTCACCACCGCTGCCCGTTTGAATAGGGGCCGCGCCATTTAAGGTCCCTGTGTACGGACCGTGCTAGCCAGAGATTTAAATCTCTGAAATAAGCCACCATCGGAAAGCGAACCGCGATCCGCACGCTCTCTAGCACAGAGGCGCTTGAGACGCAGCCTACGCTCGTGACCAATGTAGTTAACTGGGCCTAGAAGTGGGTGGGACAAACCAAATGAAATTAGTGTTTGGATGATAGTCAGAAAATAGTTTAATATTTTCGTATGCCTAAATGTCTAGTAATCCCACGTGCAAGAAACTAGAACCAGATTAATATGCTTTTACATGCGAAATAGGCTACAAAAAACCTTAACGTTTGCTACAATCTTCAATGGAACCCCTCCGAAATTTTTTCTGAGTCACCCAAATTAGGCCCTCCCCTCTGTTCAGCAATTCTACCCAATCCAGTATCAAACCAAAGTTGATTTGCTCCGACTTAGTGTACTAGGCCGCTGTAAGCAATAGGCCTAGGGTAAAAGGGGGTAATTTCGGCATAGGGGTAATTTCGGCACCCCCGGGTAGCCGAGAAAATACTGTGCAGCAATAAAGCTCTATGGTGTGACGTCATAGGTCTGGCCCTTCCAGTCTTAGAAAAGTTAGAAAATATTGTAAGAATCGTATTTTTAGCACTCATGGTATGTCATTTTTGTTTTGATGCATTTTCTTAACTGTATATCAATTCAGACACAGCGTTGCTAAAAATTTGGTATCGATCATATAAGTAAATGCTATTTTTTTCTCCATGTATAAACATTGTAGTGCAGAACCCTGCGCGTTATTTATGTGTATAGCAGCCGATTATTTTTCTATAAACGGTCAGAATAATGCCTACATATGAGGTAAATTCGGCACTCAAGTCTTGTCTAATTCCGGCAGTGCCGAAATTTGCTCTAGGGTAGTGCCGAAATTACCCCTCTGTATTGCTTCAGCTTTTCAGGGTTTAATTCCTACTTAATTCTGCAAGCAGCACATGCGTAGGCCTAGTTAAAACGCATGAGTATTTATACAAGCAAAGTGGATTATTCGGGTGGGATAACTGAGCCAAGCCAAGTGGACGATATGCTCAGTGGTCGAACGATTACATCAGGTTAGCAGTAAAGGCTGCGGTTGTTGATGGGCTTCCAAAGAAAACAGTCGATAAGCAGTGGGATTCCACTCCAAACTGTTCAGGACTATGTGAAATGAGCTTGCGTGGACGGCTCTGTGACGAAGTGTTCTACGGGTCGACCAACCATTTTAACTGATGATCTGGAAAAAGAGCTGTCGGAAGTTTGAGTTTCATGTCCAACAAACTGTTTAGTCTGTCATCGAAGATCGTCAGAGAACCAGCGTTTAGTTATTGTGAATTATTGGAATTGAGCACCGATATAACGACAGTGAGAAAGCTTTTTGATCAAATCACTTCCTTTTCATACTCTACTTTGTCCGTAGGCTATAACCGACCACCAGTGCTTCGTACCTGCAATTGACTTGGTTGCCATCGACAGGCCTTGATAATTCATCAGTTCCAGAATCGTTACTTCAAAACGCTTCTTGTTCACACTACTATTTCTGCTGCTCAATCTCGTCAGAACTATGACAAAACCCTGTCTGCAGTTTGTCCCACAGAGAGGACCAACTTTGATCAGCTAGTGATCCTGACAAAAGGAAAAGCAATGTATGGCATGCAGAAATCTTTACAAGTTCACCTTTCAAAAGCCATTTGGTTACAGAAGAGACTGCAAAAGAGAAAATTCAACGAACGTCCAGAACGCTGAGAAGGCGATCAAGATAAAGAAGCGTGATTCTGCAGCAGCGAAAGCAGCTGTGCAAGACAGTAACAAGTCCAAGCTCAGGCCTACATTGAGACACATAACTGTCAGCAGTACCGTCCACAAAACTCCCTGTCTGTTTTGCGAGATTCCGTATAACGAATCCTCCGTTCCTTGGTGGCAATGCAACCAATGCGAGAAATGGGTGTGCGACAACTGCGCTTGCATCGTCAACAAGCAGACTGTCGTGGATTCTAGATGCAGGCTTAGTAACTCACTGACGGCATGTTTTTTGCACTGCAAAACTGTTTCCTTTTTATGCTTGTTCATTGTTGTCGCAAAATTGTTGGCTTACTGCACAGTAGCTAAGACAAAGATTTCTGAAAAAGAGCTCTTGCATGTTGGCAGTGCATGGCTTCAACTCGCCCGTCCATTTGCACTGCTGGGAATCGGATATGTCTGAACAGTTTGTGAATTTTAAATAAATCTTAGCTATAAATCAATAGCATTGCTTCTTACAGTGTCTGACTGTAGAGTGTAAATGAATGCAGGTTCATGTACATAGGCCTACAACCATACTTTAAGCCTAACTGTTCAATTTAGCTAGTTCTAAACATATCGACATTTTCATATCGGGTAATTTCGTCACCCATGCCGAAATTACCCTACCCTGTGGGTAATTTCGGCATTTGAATGCCTTCACTTCACATGTCATAGCAGGAATTTGTGAGAGCCGATTCACAATTTGAAGACGCCATTTCATAGCAGAGGGTTGTAGCAAACTATGAAAACTTCAGTGGATCTAACAAATGTGATAACATTTTAAATATTCAAGAAATTGCTTAAGGTGCCGAAATTACCCCACTTTACCCTAATTATATAGGCCTATCTTCAAATACCAACGTCAGTGTAGGTCTTTTAGGTCTATAAAACTTTCCACATTGACATCGATCCATATCAACTGCTGAATGAAAGTCTCAGATTCTGTCTCAGCGGACTTACCTTCTGGATATTGATCTGATTAGGCTACGGCTGAGTTTTGGTGCTGGGTGCTTGATAGTATAGTGGTTAGCGTGCTGGACTGTCAATCGAGAGGTCGGGGGTTCAAAACCACACCAGGCAGAAATTTGGTTCGAGATGTCTGCCCCATCTGTGCCCACTAGCTACCTCAGCTATAATGAGCACACTGACCGTACACAATGTATTCGCGTGTATGTATGTACGGTATGTATGTACGTAAGCATGTATGTATGATATGGGTTTCTGAACGCGCATAAAGAATGGCTTGTCTTGTGGGACGGGCATGAATGCAAACGGCCTCATTATTTTACTTCGTGGAGCACTTTTCATTTGAAATTCATACGTGTCTGATCAACTGTTCTTAGCTCCCGAGAATTTATTGTTCTCGACCGGTACAGGAGACCGCTCGAGTCGGCTGCTTATAGGGGAAGGGGAGGCAATGCGGCCATAGACTGATTAGAGGAACGGGGAAGAGGGGAAGAGACAAGCAATGTTTACGACTCCTTGTCGTGAGCGGACTACAAGATTCGGCCGGACCGTATTATGTAGTGGTAGGCATCATAGCCGCGGTAATAACGACCGCGACCATATATACCATAAAACAATCGTGGCCACGAAATGCGGACCGACATTGAATTGTTTTTAGGGGGCGCCTGCTAGACGTATTTCTTAACAATGGCGAAAAATCGACGATGGTTAGGTCACTATAAGCGGTTCTTTGCAGGCCAAGACGTCTTAAACCATATTTGTAGCCCTGCAGAAAACAGGCGACTCAAGAATGTGAAAGCACAGCTCGAAGCACACTTCCTCGGAATGGCCAATACAGGTGCAGTTTGACTCAAACAAGGTGTTTTATGGCGGTCCGTGACACACCAGAAACGGTGAGATGAAACTGTAAAACGTAGATATAAAATGTCTGGCAAATGAGCAGTTATTGTGGTCGTGTGACAGATTCGCGTCTACCATCAAGTCTCAGTAGATCTGTCACTCTGGGTTTCCTTTACTGTCAGCAGTGGAGGCGCCAGGATTTCAGGTTGGGGGGGCTAAAGCTCCAAGCCCTTCCCTTTTGTCCCCTCCTCCCTGTGACTTGCAGTGATTTCCCACTTTTGGGGGCTGAGCGGCAGATGGGGGGGGCTAAGCCCCCTATCCCCTCTGGCGCCGCCACTGACTGTCAGACTTTATGAATAAGCTGGTTCTCGTAACTGTGCTTCTTTGGGCTACAGTGCAGAGCTCTAGATCACAACTTCTCTGATTCTGGTCACAATAAATAATATTCTTACTTACTTACTTAGTTTCTGCGGCCAGCACATTACTGACCTAAGGCCACAGATACATCACCCTTGTCAAAATCTCATCCAAAAGATTAGTTTTTATCGGAAGAGAAACACACGCCTTGATCAAGTCGGCAACATTCGACTGCGCCATGTTACACGTTTTACGCAATTCTGCCTCAAGTTGTGGCTGCAGATTCATAAGAGAAGTATCCATAGCCTTGGAAACAAACACGACAACAGTGATGTTCATGTTCTGTAGACCTGGGAGTCGACCCCAATAAGTCGACCCCAGTCGACTTGGGCATCCCAAGTCGAGTCGAGTCGTTTCTGCTTAGCGCAACTGACCCCCAAGTCGAATTTGTACTGAAAAGTAACCTCAAGTTGTTTTCTTCAGAAGTCGACTTAAACCAACTTGGGACACAAACAAATCTAAATTTATCTCGCCACACTAATGATCGTGAGGCCACGGCGGCGTTTAAGCAGTTGTATAGTGTTTTTAGTGTGAACAAGCGTTTTTAATACCTATAGTGTGTTAGGGTTGTCATGACAATACACCTGTAGGCCTATATAATTATATATGTATAAACATGATCTAGTTGAGCGGGCGGTAAGCGCCGCTTGTCTTATGTAAACATTGACTGAATATAGCTTGTACTGAGCACGTGCTAATAGCGCGGGAAAGGTTAGAAATTGCTGATTACAGTCGATTTGAATAATGCAGTTGTCTTAATACGTTAGATAGAGCTGTATATTGGGAGTGAAGTGTTAAGAAATACAGTTGATATATGTTGACGATAGCCTATATTGAATTGAAGTGTTGAAGATAAAAGTTGATTTTCATCTCATTTGAAAGAGTAAGAAACGCAGAACGGTACTGCGATATTATTTTGTATTATCGACGCCGGTTGCGTCGGTTGGGCTAAGCAGTTACTTAGGCCTACTTATTTTTATCGGTGTCGATTTATCTATATCATGATTTATTATATGTTAAAACGTCACACGTAGCCTACGTTTAATAAAACTGGTGAATCGAAATGTTAATATAAATGTTAGCACGTCTGCCTTATCAAGAGCTGAAGACGCGCAAATCAATGAACTTTTAGTCGTCAGTGAATTCGACCCAAAGAAATCTGGATCTCATACTAATCAATCGATCGTTTGGCGCTACTTTGGTGCATTGCATTAGTCCTTTGCAGACGGCAAAACTGTTGTATTCAGTGCTTTTTTCAGCCGGAACGGCGTTCCGGTACCTTTTTTCAGCTATTAAAAAATAATTTAGTTAATTTAAATTTTTAATAAAAAATTATAAAAAATTATTTACATACTTTAATTTAATGTAAGTGCTTTCAGTTTTTATTGACACTGATATAATGAAACAGAAATATTAGCATAAAATATGCCCCTATAATTGTGCTGAAGTTGTTGAGTTCCGGAACCTTTTTTTCTAGAAAAAAAGCACTGGTTGTATTAGACAATGATTGACTATATTGTCGGTGAGTGGTAGTACTGTGGGATGATACGCATGCATTGCTATTTGAATGACGTTAGTGGACAAATAATTATGACAACAGAATTAAACTGTGTCATTATAACACGCCATTCAGTGCAACCAGTCTGCGGTCCGCTGCAGATTCTTCTGTTAACCCATTAGAGCATTACAAAACTGTTCAAGCACAAACACAAACAGCTTAAAATAGGCCTAATAAGCAATTTTATTCATCAGGAGTTGAGATCTCATTACTCATTAGTATAAGAAATTAGTGCTTGCCAGGCAAATTGGCATGACATTTTTGTATTATTAGCCGTACGTAATCGTAATTACCATGTCAGAAGTCGACTTTAAGTCGAAAGTTGGTTGTTTTTCTGCCAAGTCGGGTCAAGTCGTTTTGACTCCAAGTTGTCGACTTCAAGTCGACCTCAAGTCACTTTAGGGTCAAGTGGGGTCAGATTGGCTGACCAAAGTGACTCCCAGGTCTAATGTTCTGGCCAAACTTAATTTCCAAACTGTTCGGCCTTGCAACAAGACATTGATTTACATGCAATAAACTGAAGTTTAATCCTTTAACGATGAGCTGCATTGGTTTCCCAGTCACTTTTGGTACACGCTTGTCATTAAAGGGTTAAAACATGTACGCTTAGAGCCAAGACATTCATCTGAAAAGAGTAGTCAAACAAACCACGAGAGGCAGCCATGGTCATGATGTGTTAGTGCCTTCGTTTTTCTTAACCTCGGCATACGAGTGGGTGGCCAACAAGTTCTCTAGAGTCTAGAGGTACAGTTGGAGAAGACATCCGTAATCATCCTTCCGTCTTGGTGGTTATTTGAACACTTCTTTGCCAAAAGTCCAATATGCTAAACACTACACTATTCGTGCACCCTCCACGGGTCAGAAACAGATCGTTGGTGGGCAACAAATGCCCCGCGAGCCAGCTCTTCGACACTCCTAGCCTATAAGGTATGACGTTGAACAGTAGCACAGTGCCTTTTCACAGGTTCTTACAAATGACTGTTTACATGTGTACATAATATGCATTAAAAACCATGCAATGTGAAAATCATTACAAAGACATTGATATAGATTTAAAAGTAATCGCAATCCAGTTAATTTTTGTGAATTTGTTATTTCGATGAAGGTTGTTTTTCAGAGGGGGCGGTGTCTACGGATGTTTCTGAAGGGAAGACAGGAGGCGTGAGATGTTCTGGAACGGCTTCAATTGCATGCTGAAAACAGTTTTAATTCACAAACATTGCTTAGCGCAGGAAAAGCTTTTTCAACATTTTCACATTTGCTCATAATTTCCTGCTGATGATGAGAATGAATGACTGATGATGAAGATGACAATGATAATGATGACGATAATGAATCATGACAAACAAAGTCACTAATGAAAAATGGTGAATACGATGATGATTATGACTAACTATAATTACTGATGATTAAATTGTAATTATTGATAAAAGATTATGACAAAGTTTAATGATCATGATGAAAAGGACTGTTTATAAAAATGATTGATAAAGATGATTAACACTTTAACGACGAGCTGCATTGGTTTCCCAGTCACTTTAAATAGTAACTACACTCTTGACGTTAAAGTGTTAATGATGATGATGGACAAAATAATGCATAAATAAAATCAACAGTAGTTACAGCAATGACTTCCTTGTCATCGACATTGAGAGAAGTTGACAACGTCACAATGACATAACAACATATCAAAGTCTGACATAGAAGTAACTTATAAAGTGGATAATGATTCATCAGAATGGTGGTAAATCTTCTCATGGCAGTAAATCAAAGAAACAAAATCACAAAATATTTAACTTTAATTATTTCATTATTTTGAAATAGTTAATAATTATTTAAATATTTAACTCAGCTGCAATCAAATACACCAGACTTTAACATAGGACTTTGATTGCTAGTTTATATGCATTACTGATAACCCTGTAACATCCCTTAGTAGTTTATTCTGTAACAAGTGCTACATAAATTGGTGCATACAATACAATACAACTCACCCGAGTCACTTTCATCGCCATTCCTTCAGGTAGGTTGCGTTCAATGTATTCAAGAAGAGTGTCAGCCGTCGAACCAGTCACATGTTTCATCTATCACAACCAAGTTAACACATTTGTCAAATAAATAGACATCCACATATTAATCAAAACAATACTTACTTTACACTACACCTCTAGAAGTATCTCACTACTTATTAAACCCCATGTTTTTTACTGTTACTGCAGTGTGGACTAGTTATAGGCTCCTCGATTATGTGCCATTCTGCATGGCGCTAAGTGATGCTATGTCCTTCAAAGCTATTAACTTAAAATGCCATTTTGGGTAACTCATCACACAAAGTAATGTAATTAGTAATTTATATAGCGCCGCTCACAGCCGTGGCCATTCAGTAGCGCTCATATGTGACCAGTCATTACAAAATGAGTCTCTAAGCACTTTTTGAATATTTTTAGTTATGTATTCCAAATTATTCTATGTTAAATTACCTTCAAAATTAGCTTTTACTTATCAAAATCGACCAAGTGCTTGTGGAGTTATTAAATTTTTAAACTCTCATCCTGCGCAATACAAAATGTCGGGAAAACAGGTTTAACTAGGCTGGGTATTTAAATTTATTTACCCTGATCCAGTTTAGGGCTCATGAAAGAAGCATCTTATTGGTTGATTAATAAGGTCAGGTCTAATAAATAATTTATTCATCTCAAAGAGCTATGACTAAGCTTTCCAACAATGTATTACAACCATGATTTCTTTCGCCAGGTGGACACTGTCAAGGCGCTTGAAATAGTACAAATACGATTTTGTAGAGAGGTTTTAAATCTTACGGGTCATTTAATTTGTGCAAAAAAAAACATTAAAAACAACGAAATAAATTAAGTTTTAATATTTTATAGATGTATTATATAATGTAGAGTCCAAAAATGTAAAATTCCGAAAATCAATAATTTGAAGGGAAAACACCTTCAGAAGCGATTTGCAGAGTTCTACGTTGTGCGACTTCCGACTCATTTTGTAATGACGGGTCACATATGCTGAACATAGCCTAGACGTCTAGTAGAGTAAACTTGGAAATGGTCTTGTTGTATCTGGCTGCTCTTGAAGGATCAACAAGAACTACGTGCAGTAATAAATATCCACCGGTCAGTGTACTCATTTTGCTAGGCGCACACTTGGAGCAGAAATCTTGAAACAAATTCTGCGCTGGCAGGGAGTTGAACCCCAACCTTGCAGTTGACAGTACAGCACGCTAACAACTACACTATCGAAAAGGTAAAATTATTGTGACTTTAGATAATTACGTTCATTTCTATATAAAACTTGCGTAAATACAAATTCTGCCACAAGAGCGTATAGTTTATTCAAAGTAGCACAAAAGGTGCAGAACCTCAATCGTCCGAAAGAGCGTCCTTGTCTCGTACTGGACTTTGTGCTTGGCGTAGATATGAACCGATTTCAACAAAGTCCATCGTTTGATAACCTTCGGTGGTGACCATCTAGATGAATTTAAAGCAAAACAAAGCTAACCTCAAAGTCTGTAGAGTTGTCACAATCTTAAATAAACTAATTTTTAACACGAAAGCTCTTTACTTGCATTCGTAACTTAACTCGCATGAAAGGAAAATTGGTCATTATTTTTTCTCCTGCAGAAAAACCAAATAGGATAAGCAAAAATTAGAATTAATCAATATCCTGGTGTTAAAAGAAATATGCAAGTGCAATACTGGACCATGTGTCCTAATACTTTCAAGTCAAGCACAAGCATTCAAACCCAAGATGCTGGCAGTGTTTGAAAAGCTACTGTGTGTGCTAAAGCATTGTATACTAAACACAGGTCGTACATACACTTTGCTAACATTGACGTCTAGTTCACGTGCAGCCATGCAGACAAACTGCTCATAGCTCTTAATAACGGCTGGGTCGTGACCTTTCACCTCGATTTCAAGAGTCTTGTAGAGTTTGTCTGGTTCATTTCCGGTTGACTGCAAACAAAAAAGCCACAATAAAACAGTTACCCTTTATCTGAGTTAGGATAGTTTGGTTTACCCAATATAGCCTTTTTCCAGTTTCTCTAATCTATCATATTTCAACCTGGCTTCTCCAAAGACAATGATTTTGTACTGCGATTTTCCTCGAAGCAATCATCAGCTGATGCCTTTGATACTATGATAATAAGTAAGTAAGTAGCCTTTATTTGCTCGTTATAGCTCGGTAGGGTACACAAATGGAATAGAATATCAAAACAAATATCTGCCCTGGTGAGGAAGCTAACCTTCAACCTCTCGGTTGAGAGCTGAGTATGCTAACCACTAGACAATTGCATGCACCTTGAATAACACCCAGTGTCACTATCTAGTTTCTCTCTTATTTACAGATATTTAGGTAGGTTCGAAAAGGTCATGCCAGCAAGCAAATGCACTTACATAGTGCTCAACTAAAACTCATCTTTAATCCTTTAATGATGAGATTGTATTAAATGTGACTGGGGAAACAATGCAGCTTATCGTTAAAATTTTAAACAATGAAATCATATTCAATCTTCCTTTAAGACCTTACTTGGCAATATGAATTATATCTGTTACTTCCTCTGCCATCGAACAGAAATGAGTTGTTCCTAAAACACAAAGTAGAAAACATTCAGAAGGCTTGAAGATTTGGACCAAATTCAATTCAATTTATTGCTCCCATAAAACTTGTACAACAAAAAAACAAAAACAACTTTCAAAAGTCAACAAAAAACAGTTTTACTCAAGTGATTACAGTTTAAAGATTAAAACACCTACTTTGTTGCCAACATCCTTACACAAAACTAATTTCAGAAATTACAATCTTCTTGACAGGTCTGCCTTTTCTGTCCCAGACTGCAGAATTTTGTTAAAACATCTTTATCCTAGAGTTTTTATAGATACAATACAATGTGGCTACGGCATGGGTAACTGGTAGGAATTCCAAAGTTCTGTCATATTTAGAACTTACATAGGGATTCAATAATTGATTCGTTCATTCAGAGGACTTATATAACACACCTTCAAGATAACCTACTCAGAGGCACTCTCTGCCCAACTCTATTCTTTCAACTTATGAAACCCCATAACTATAATTCAATCCTTTTAATAATTATAATAACTATTGTAATAATAAGTCCATTGTTCTTGATTTTTTCATACTCACTCTGCAGTTTCTTCCTTACGTTTCTGATCACGATTACAATTTCTATTCCTAACTTAAGGTCTCGTGAAGTATGGCAAAGTCATGGCAAAAAAAGCCAGTTAAATGAAATCTTCAGTTAACTTATTAAATTACCTCAGCAGTGTTACACTGGACATCCGTTCCAGACATCTTGGAACCTGCAAAATGTAGAATATATAGTTACAGATTAGTATAACAATTATTCACATAGATCAGTGAAGACTTGCTGACGCACTGTGGGTTCATGCACCATTCTGCTTAACCCCTGAAAACCAGCCGTTAGTGTTAGGGCTGCCAACCATCCAGGATTCGCCTGGACAGACACAGAATCATTCTCATGCATTCAGTAATATAATGTAATGTAACACAACACTTGTATAGGGCATCTTAAGAGCCTCTCAGAGGTGCTGTGTAGGCTACATAGCTATCAGTCAGATGGAAAAAGGTGTATCTTTAATGTTCTAGAAAATACAATGTGCAGTCAGCGATCAGGTGAACTGAGCGAATTTCAATGTGTTTTAGAGCATCTTTCTAGGTACCATGAACAGCTTCTAAGAAGCTGCAAACAGGCTTCATATTAAAAGGCATGTACAGAAAACTTGATACGGTCAGAGAAACCTTAAACTTTGCCTTATGTTGGTAAATTGTCGACAGTGCCATAAGCCAATCAATAGCAAATCAAGTCACTCTGTGCCATTCATGTGTATTCTAAACTGAGCAAATCTTCATGCGTCTGTGAAACGGATCAATTGGTTCAGTTGAATCTTCTATATGTAGCAGGGAAGTTCATCCTTAAGTAAGCAATCTGCTCTAAAAACATAATATTTGTTTTATTATTATTATTAGTATTATTATTATTATTATTAGACTGTCTTTTATAGCGCGCCTAAACAAAATTGGAATCTTGCACAAAAGCGCGTAACAGAAAAATCAATCATAGTAAATCTAATGTTTATTACAGTTTTATTTTATTTTTTCGGTTTCTAATGTTTATTAGTTTTATTGAGTTGAGGAAGTTTTCATCCAACTGTAAAGAGATGGTTTTAACTAACGCCACGGTTGCCACCTCCCTATTTACAAAGAAGTCTTGCCTTGGAGTTGGAGCTACCTTGTTGTCTTGCACAGCGGGTCTGCACAGCGTTGCGGAGGTCACACAAGATTCAATCAGGAATCAAAGACATGCAAATACTTTTGTGCAAACAAATGAAAAACATTTAAAACGATACGAATGATTACGAATATATCCTCAACCAAATTAATTATTTTGGCGATGTGTTTAGGCTTACTTTGATAAGTTCTTTGCAAAGCACACTTAACATGGGCGCAGCCATCTTGATAAATCTCCCCCACCAAAGTAAATAAACTTTCAGTGTCTGAATCTGAAACTGGTTTCAAAGTTATTGCGAAACCATTATTGTCGCTCGCTGGCTTAAGATTATACACGAGTTTTGTCATCTAAACTGATTCAGAGTAATAGACCGGATCCAAGAGGTAAGTTTTCAGTTTATATTGAATTTTCTTCATTTTCACTGTTTAGTTTTTGTCAACATGCAGTTATGGCCTACGTTGCTACTTCGATGTGTTTTATTATTAATTGCAATTTCGCTGTAACTTTTGTCATTAGCGTAATCATTCGCTACAACTGATACGAGGAGCTACAGATCTTTGATATTACTCTTCATATCATCATTGGAGTGTGTCTGCGTTTATAAATAAATATATTTTCGTTTATTCAACAATCCGGTTGGGGCCGTCCATAAATGACGTCACGCACCTATAGGGGGTCGGGGGTCGGAAATTTGTGACGATGTGTGACATGGGGTGGGGTCTGAGTAATGTGACGTCACACTAGGTCTATGTTATTAAATTTAACAATTAACAACAATTTAATTTTAATAATAACAGCACTAATTTTGAGGATTAAATTTTCATTATTTTTTAATTATTTTAATGTATACGGGCACCATTATTATTAATAATTTTCTAATTATTTCAATATTTGGTCACCGTTAGATTTTAAAATATTCATGCTTTCGCTATTTGTTCCATTAAGGAGCATTTTGCTTCGCCATGGAAATTGGTTTTAGGGGGGTCAGAGCTTTGTGACGTCATTTTCATAGGGGGTCTTACTTTTTGTGACCGCGTTGTCTGGTCTCTTAGACACATTTCTACCGTTGCGCAGCATCCAATCGCGCTACCGTCCATCTTCTCCGTGGTTTGATGCAGAGTGCCGGAAGCTCCGACGACAGGCACGACGGCTTGAGAGAATCTACAGAAGAACTCGCTCTCCGGCTGATCGGACCGCGTGGGTCCGCTTCGTTAGAGAAATGCATACCTCGTACCGCGCCAGAGAACGTGAATACTGGGAGGCCATCATCACTCGCCAGTCGAAAGATCCGAAAAGGCTGTGGACCACCTTCAATGGCCTCCTTGGTCGTCAGAGGGGTGGTCGTCAGTCGGAGTCTCCTCCGCCATTCTCTGCAGAGGCATTCCTGGAGCGATTCTCTGCCAAGATTTCGTCTATTCGGAGTTCCACTGCTGACTCTTCTCTGCCTACGTTTTCTACCACGGAGCATCGGCTTCCTGCTCTCCAGGAGATTTCGAGTTTGGACCTCCGTCGACTCATCCTCTCCTCTGCCGCCAAGACGTGCGAGTTGGATCCTGCACCAACATTTCTTGTTCAGGAATTAATTGACGATCTCCTTCCCTTCCTCACCGTTCTGTGCAACTGTTCGATCCGTGAGGCATGCCTACCAGTCTCACAGAAACGTTCCGTTCTTCTACCAGTTCTGAAGCACGATGGTCTGGACCAGAGTGATCCAGCAAACTATCGCCCCATTGCGAATGTAACTTTTTATCTAAAATACTGGAACGCATTGTTGCTAACCAGCTGATTACTTATCTAGATGTGAATGAATTGATTCCGTCGCAGCAGTCGGGTTTCCGTCGGAATCACTCCACGGAGACTCTCCTGCTTCGACTTTTGTCAGACTTCTATAGCGCAGTTGACTGTGGGTAACTCAGGTTACTCTCCTTGCTCTCTTTGATGTAAGCTCTGCTTTTGACTGTGTGGACCACTCCATTCTCTTGCAGCGCCTCTCTACTTCCTTTGGCTTGGTGGACCAGCCTCTAGAATGGCTTAGATCTTTTTTAACTGACCGCTCAAATTGTGTAGTCCTTGGTTCGTCCAGGTCTCTTTGGGTCCCTGCCCCTTTGGGTGTGCCCCAGGGTTCTGTCCTGGGCCCGCTGCTTTATCTTCTTTATACTGCTGATGTCTGCTCCTTGTTGACGTCTCAGGGGCTTCTACACCAACTATTTGCCGATGATGTGCAAGCCTACATCCACACCCATTCAGCCGATGCGGTGGCTACTGTGAGTCAGATGTGTCTGACTATGGATGTCCTCTCTTCTTGGATGGCCTCCAATCGGCTACTCTTAAATCCCTCTAAAACACAGCTCATTTGGCTGGGTAGCCGTAGACAACTGCAGGGTATCGACTTTCCTCAACTTACCCTGCTCTTTCCTCACATAACCTTTTCCCTCACAGTTCGTGATCTGGGACTTTCTCTTGACTCCGAGCTTACTTTATCTCAACATGTGAACTCAATTGCACGGAGTTGTTATTATCAGCTTCGTCAGCTTCGAGTGGTCTCTCGCTCTCTCTCTCATGATGCAGTTGTGGTCCTTGTTCATGCCTTTGTTACTAGTCGAATTGACCACTGTTCCTCACTACTTGCTGGCCTTCCCCTTGGTGTTTTGGGGCGACTAGATCGAGTTCTACGCTCGGCTGCTCGGCTTATTGGACGGCTTCCTAAGTACTCTCCTGTCTCTGCATACATGCGTGATGTGTTGCATTGGCTGCCTGTGTCTCAGCGTATCTCATATCGCATTGCTGCTCTTGTTTCTCGTTGTGTTCTTGGCTGCGCTCCATCTTACTTGCGTGATCTTTGCCGCCCAGTGTCTGATGTCCCAGCGCGTCGGGTGCTTCGCTCTGCGACGAGGGGTGAGTTCCTTGTTCCACGGGCTCGCTTGGCTATTAGGCAGCGCCGTGCTTTCTCGGTTGTTGGCCCTTCCATTTGGAATGACCTACCACTTAAGCTCCGTTTTTACTTGTAAGCCATCTGACAGGGGTTCTACAAGTCCCTCAAGTCTTTTTCTTTAGTCGTGGCTGGGCCGGGAGCGCTCGATCCTGAGTAGTTTCTTGAAGGGGCGCTATACAAATGCTCTGAATGAATGAATGAATGAATGAATGAATGAAGTGTGACGAGGGGGGGGGGGTTAAAAATCGGCCAAAATAGCGTGACGTCATTTATGGACAGCCCCTTGACAAACCGCAACCGGTTACAGTGTACAATTATGCAATTCACAAGACACAAATCTTAACTACTAACAGAACAGACAACCTGCAAACACAAAGCATATCCGCCCAACGGGGGCTCGAACTCGGTACCTCTCGGTCTCTTTGCCAGATGTTATTCAATGCGCCACGGGCCCCCCATGTGTTTGGTTCTTTCAGTTATCGGTATCACTTGTGCCTATATTTCGCCTATGTGCAATAGAAAATAATTATACTGTACTTATTAGAACAGACATAATTTCAGACATTATTGTGAAATTATAGGAACTATTACAAAGCTTTATATACATAGAAATCATGTAGTTGAGCAGAATGGGTCCTTAAAAACTTGCTTTTACGTCATATTGAGCACGGCTTCTATAGACCGGAAATAGTTGAGGTCATCTCTGTGGTTTTGGCACGTTGTCAATAATTTAGGTTTATATTGTTTATAGTTAAAAGTTCCAAAAATGTCGTTCAACATGAAGGCCAAAAAGAAGAAGCAGGCTGCTGAAAAGACTGGCACGACAAAACAAGGTTGTCTGGCATTTAATGGTTTCAGTGGTCTAATTAGATTACTGATTTCCTTCGGGTTATGAAATACCACGTGTTTTGGTTCAACTAAAACCAGGGTGATACCACGGTATCACCGTGTTTACGTTTGTTGTATATCCTTATGTGCACAGATATAAATATTCTTATGTGATGGCTTCGTGAGAAACGTTTTGGCTTTGATATAATGACCCGAATGATGCGGAGCATACTACTTTTCAATAGGTGTAGGTCTAGCGAATCCCAATCCCCGAAACAGAATTTCCGTCAGATCCCCGAAATCAAAATAGAGTAAACAAGAAGGTAAAACAAAATTATGTTCGCAAATTTAATTTTTCGAGTATGCTGTTCAGGATATTGGTCAAATAGTCCTTAATCATCATCGTGAACTCCAAACTTCTAAAGCGCCATTCGAACGTCAAGCGCAGGGCAACAGCTTATTTAAGGATGCTGCATCAGCTCAGAGGGGTTTCCAAACAGAAAGTCAAAAGGAGGTCCGAATCTCGTTTCCTGGGATCAAGAGAGACTGCAGAGCAGCTGCTAAGGCAGGTGTCATTTAGGTCGGGAAGAATTGGAAGGCAGAGGATCAGATGAGGCAGGGCAGGAATTGTTGAAAAGGTCAGACTTTAGTTTGAGAAGAAAACCTGGGGGTGATAGATAGAGGAGCCTGAGGCTGGTGATGGAGGGCGACTGGGCGAGTGGCAATGATGAAGGAACCGAGAATCTGCGGAATTCGGGAGGGAGTTCGTTCCAGAGTTGTGGTGCAGATATTGCTCGATTTGAGAATTTAAGATGAGTATTGAGTAGTGACAGGGGTCGAGAAATACTGGGATAGGCGGATGATCAGGTGAAGCGGGTTGCCTGGATGGTGGACAGTTTGCGGATATACTTGGGCTGGGAATATTGTAGGGCATTGTAGGTTACATACCAGTTTTCAGGATTCAAATGCTTGGTAGAAAAATTGTTCTAGGAAATTCGGTCAATTTTGCACTTTCACCACTTTTGGGGAGTCAGAATTTGGGTGGACCCCATTACTGTTAGGGTATCTTCACTGCTTATTAAAATCTATGGTATGATTTTGGATTGATCTGTAGAACTATTAATTTCTTGCTCCAGGTCTTCAGTTCAACAAAAGTTTTGGTCAGCACATCTTGAAGAACCCACTTGCTGTCGAAAATATGGTTCAAAAGGTAAAATAAACTTATACTGGCTCCTCCATCATCTACTACCACCAGAATGGGTAACCGGATAGACCCTTAGGCCTCGCTCTCATAATCTTGAGATGCCGCGCTGTGATTCGCTGACTAGAAAGGGGTTTATCACTAGAATGTTGTATAGATGAGGTTTTTTTTTAAATTAGTTTTTTAGTCATTTTACTGAACTTTTAATTGACATCTATAATTGCTAGTTATTACTTCGTTGTGTTATAGCCTAATATTTGTTTTATGCTGTATGTCCCATTGTGCATTTGCTAGTGGTGTAATAATGAATATACTTATTTACTTACTTGCTTACAAGTACTGCAAACTGTGGCAATATGAAATTATTTAGAGGTAAAACTGGGATAGGGTTAATGTTACGCTTTCGATTTCAAAACGTAATGGTCCTACCAAGTGTTCAGATAAAGCATTGCATCCATTATGTTCAAGAACATCAGCCGATTTTAAATACAAGTTCTTCACAAATGTATTTCGCTATGTTTACACTTGTCTGAGTAGTCTTGTTACAGTTATACGAGAATCTTTTAGGAAACAATAGGATGACATATCTAGATTGGTTACTGCTAGTCAGAATTGCTGTTCATCTTATGAATATTATTATTGATCCTGATTATTTACTATAATTTCATTGATATTATTGATATATTAATTTTTACCAAAGTAACAAATGAAGAAATGATTATTTTCAGCAGTTTAAGTAGCATTATTGAGGTTGTTAGATTTATATTAGTGTAATTAGTTCAATTTGTATTATTTCATTCACATGTCGGACCATATTTAACGAGAGGCAGTATTGCTTAGTTACAACTACAATAAAAAGCTTTTAAAACAATAATATGTAAATGTTTCACTGTTAGTCAACATTTGACAAGCAGGTTTAATTAATGTTGTAGGCTGGCGTTTATTCAAGCGATCGCGTTTTGGAAATTGGTCCAGGTACGGGAAACTTGACAATGAAGTTGCTTGAAAAAGCTGCCGAGGTTTGTTTTACTGAGCTTTCAGATGAATAACAAATTATCATTGTCATAAAACATATATTTGCTTTGACACAAAAGACGCACTTTTTCAGCTGTTTGATGGCCACGTGTTGAGCGCTTCTGTGAGACTCTTAAGTGGCGCTATATAAATGTCTTGTTACATTACATTACATTACATAAGTGAGGCAGCTGGATTGTCAAGAAATCTGGTGTATCCAGTTGTTCATAGAAGAAATCCTGTTAGTTGCCGAAAATCAGTGTTGTGATTTGGTGGGAGGCTAATATTAAGTGCTTTGGTTAAATGTCTAATGTTCTGATTGCAGAAACTGTTATATTTATTTATTTATTAAAGGAATTCATATAGTGTCGCTCCAGGAAAATGATCAGAGGTGCTCTTTGCACCAGCCTAAACGTTGTTAAATGTCATTAAGAACAAAACGTGGTCAGTTAGCAAACATTGCTCGGATCACCAAAGAAGTCTCCGGTGGCCAGTCAGATTGCACACATGCACACACGGAATCCAAGCAAAGACGTTCTATATCTATACTCTTAAGTTTAATTATTTAATTTAGCAATTCTGTTTTTAAACCTCAAACCAACAATGACCATATTATTACAGAACCACTCGCACCCTATTCTAACTCTAATTTGGAATGCATGACTCAAAAACAAAACTTTCATTACAATTTTAATCGAAAATTTGTAAGGCACTGCTTAGAAAGTTCACTGGCACTTTAAGTTATCGTTAACACTTTAACGAGGAGCTGCATTGATTTCCCAGGCACTTTTAGTAAACTCTCATTGTTATAGATTGTTAATTGCCTTATCGTTAAAGAATATTGTGATATTTCTTTGTTAACCAGGTGGTAGTTTTTGAGATTGATCCTCGCATGGCTGCAGAATTAGAGAAGCGTGTCTTAGGCGGGTAAGCAAGAGATATGTTTTGAATTAAATCTGTTGCATTGGCTGTAATTTTAATATAATTATAAAGGTTGGCTTTTTGTTAGAAGTTTGCTCAAGCAGCCAAGATGATGTTTGCAGAACTGGTTAAGAAATTGGTGTATGAAAAACAAAAAAAGTTAATATTAAAATCTTACAGTTTCTTACAGACTCTAGCAGAGCAGATAATTGTAGCATCCTGAGTTCTGTAGATTTGTTAGAGTAGATGTTCTACTGTTAGAATGACTCTCTAGAATTAACTGGATGTGCTAATCTAATCTTCGATTTATGTCTAGTCATATAAAATCTTGGCAACTCAGTTATAGTGAGTGACTGTAAACTGTTGTTGGGAAGATGAGATGACGAGGGAGAGGACTTGCCACCTACCCTTATATGCCAAGGCTAAGAAAATGACGTCACTAACACCATACCCTTGGCTGCCTCTCAGAGTTAGCTTAAGCAGACTGCTCCTTCGCTTTTATGAAATCTATGAGTGGATCATGAGTAGCTTTAAAAAAGACAAGGATTGTCAGAATGGTTAGGCTATCTATTCACATAAGTTGACAGTGTCAGGCACTGTTGTTCACTAAAGGCATATGTAGCACAATAGGAATGTCAAGGGCTGCGAGCTGTGTTAGTCTTAGTATGGATACTGTCAATTGATTTGCGTTGTGGTTTATTTCCTGGATTGCATTATTTTTATGAAGTTATTGCATTTCTTTCAACAGGCCATATCGTAGCAAGCTTAGTCTTCACATTGGCGATGTACTGAAGTGTGACCAGCTGCCTCATTTCACCGTCTGTGTTTCAAATTTGCCCTATAAAGTAAGTATGAAACTGCTGCTCATAGAAATCTGCTGTTGCATTGCATTTCTGTAGTGTTGTTGGATTGAGTTATTTGTGCAGTTGTTTCTTTAACCCATAAATCTCTCAGTTATTAATTGTTGAACTGCATTTATGGTCTGATATAGTTATGACATGTTTGAATTTCTAATGTGCCACCTTAAAGGACGAGCGTATACTAAAAGTGACTGGGAAACCAATGCAGCTCGTCATGAAAGTGTTAAACGTACAGTGTTACTAGTAACTACAGACTGGTTAAAACAGTCAAGGTTTTAAACTTATCTCTAATTCATGTGGAGCTTTTATGCTTAAACTTTAGTTTTGTTTCTCAAGTAGTATTTACAAGAAATGTTGTACTTGCAGATTTCATCTCCAATTGTGCAGAAGCTACTTTTGCACGAACAGCAATTCAGGTTGGTCTCTTTCTGCAAGATTGTGTGTCCTGACTTGTAGCATATAATGTATTAGTGAAATGTCACTTGTTGATCACCATCCAGCCATGTTTTACTTTATCTGTAGTGTTGCCTCATTGGTTTTCATTTTAATAATTTTTTAGTCTGAAGGTAGTTATAAAATTAAATCTTAAGTTATTGTCATGCAGGAAATTTATTTTGCTATCATTGTTGAAAATTAGAGAAATTTCATGTAGGTGTGTGCTTTAATGTATCTTTCAGATTTAGGGATATTTGTGTTGCTATCTTTGTCATATCTTTGGTATTCGCTATTTTTTGTTCTGTGCTTTTTGCTATCTTTATCTTATACTCAGTGTATGCCTTATCTTTGGTTTATTCTATCCTTATACTATCTTTGATTTACTCTAACTGTACCTTATCTTTATTTAACAACAAGCATGTACTAAAATGCCTGGAAAACTAATCCCTTTCATCGTTAAAGGTTTAATGCTATCTGTATCTACTGGTAACTTCAGTTTATACCATCTTTCTGCTACCTGTGTTTTATACTATTTCTGTTTTATGTAGTTTATATTTTTGTTAACTGCCTGATTGCTATGATTTTTTTACCTAATTTTTGCAGATGTGCTGTTCTCATGTTCCAACAAGAATTTTCCCGTCGTCTTGTTGCGAAGCCAGGTGAAAAGATGTACTGTCGACTTTCAGTCAACGTTCAGCTGTTAGCTGACGTACGGGAGATCATGTCTGTAAGTAACTCTTCCCTTCTGTGATATGTTTATTCCATCAACTGAAAATGTTCTTTGCTTTCATTGATTAATTACAAGCTTTAATAACTGGGTTGCAAAATAATGATTTATTAAATGCAAGTTCATTAAACTGATCTGAAGATAATGACTAACCTGCTGATGGATTTCATTTTGTTAAAAATATCTTTACATTCTAAGTAGGTAAATAAGAATATCCTTTAATAAACCAATTGCTAACTACGTTTTGGTGTACAATCAATATAGTCTTGCATTTATCTAAGAAAGACAGTCTATCTTCATCAGACCTTATATATCATCCTAGTGATGAAAATTTTAAACATCAAAGTATCTACTGCAGGATTGATGTGGTCATGATCCCGGTGCCGGAGTTTTTGGCCTCCAGCCAAAGAGAAGATTTTATGGGAAAATTAAGATTGAAAGAACTGTTTCAAAATGAATTAAACTCTGTCGGGATATGGTTTTATAATTTGCTGACAATTGTGCTAAGCTCTGATGATAGTATCGGGATACACAAGAACATTTATGAAGCACCTTTCTCGACTACCTCTCAAAAGCCCATTCCCGTGGCCCAGTCTAGCTCCATTATCTGATCCAACTGCTTAGTTCTCGGTGTTTCTGTAACGTAAGTCACTAAGTCTGTCACATGTTCTAATCCAATTTGATAACTTCTGTGGCGCTGCTGTAATGGTGCTAAAGAGCTTGGGGCACACTGCTGTCGATTACGATTGTGACACTGCATTTCATTTAAAAAAGCAAATAGGTCTTTACTACCGCTATATAAATGTTCAATTACATTTACTACCTATATGGGTATTTTTTCACTAATTTTCAGGTTTCAAGGAACAGTTTCCGACCACCACCCAAAGTCGATTCTAGTGTAGTGATGATTAAGCCAAAACATCCACGGCCAAATATTAATTTCAAGGTTAGTGAAACTGCCAATTGTTTCAAATGACTGTGATATGCTAGTTACATTTTTCAAATAATCCTATATAGAGCTGTAAATAATTTATATTTTTTTATAATTTTGACTTACTTAGCAATTTTGTGATATTATGCATACATGTATATCTGCTTTTTATAATTTCAGTAATAGTATGCTTGGTTTCTTTCAGGAAATGGATGGTCTGCTTAGAATTTGTTTTTCACGAAAGAACAAGCTAATTTTGTCCGAATTCAAGTATGTAAATTATTTTATTTACTAAGTTTTTGCAGTGTCGCCAATTCATGCAATTTTTACATTGTTATATACAGTATTGTGAATTTCTTACAACTTTTTTCTAAATTATGTGGTTTAGCACTGAATTTTTGTTTTAGTAACCAGGGCCGTTTTAAGGTCGTCGTAGGCCCTAGGCACTCTTGCATTTGTAGACCCCAGCTGCCAGCTCTGCATTAAACCTAAATGCACAATTACGCATTCACATTATTTATTGATGTCTTCGTCGTCTTGTTTAATCATGAATAACGAATACACCCAGTTTTTATTTCCAATCTCAATTTACTTTTGTAATGTTGATTTTTAAATTTTATATCCTGGATATATCGACTGAAGTCTATTGCAATATTTCAGGGATTTTTTCCAGTATCTCATTTTCAGACTTGCTTAGGCACCTGAGAGGTTCGTAGGCCTTAGGCAAAGTGCCTACTGTGCCTAATGGATAATATGGCCCTGTTTGTAAAATTTACAGTTACTGCTTGATTTTCTAGGCATTTCTGATATTTTTTTACTTTGCTAAGTAGCTGTTCTTTGATAAGATGTTTTTATAAGTGGCTTGGCGTTTTAGGCAGAACAAAGTTCTTGAAATGCTTGAAAACAACTTCAGAAGTTACTGTTCGCTGAAAAATACTGTAAGTTAAATTACACTATGATGTCACTTTTGAAATTCTGCAATGTAATTGTGATGTACATGTAGTTTAAATGGGTAACACTGTATTTGTTCTGAAGCATTTGCAAGTGAATAGATGGTTTTGAGCAGATATAATCTGCTAAAGCTATCTTGTAAGAAATTGAATAAATATTGTGGATGAACAGAATGAGTGATGTCATATTGCAATTCCAGGTCTTCAGAGCATTTACTTTTGGCAATAACTGCTGTGTTCTTTTTTGGCAGGTTCTTCCATCAGACTTCAATATGAAAACCAAAGTTGGAGAATCTTTTGAAGACAACGGGTTTTGCAGACAAGCGCTCCAGAACACTTGGCACCAATGAATTTTTGGAGTAAGAACGGTTATAAAATGATTGTTAGGAAAATGATTGAGTCTTCTGTGTGAGTTATCTGTGACATAAGTGACATCTTGTATTGTGATGTAGTTTATTGTGAATGACTGTTTCCAAACAAACTAGTCAGAATTAAGGACAGGTTTATGAGTGCCTTGCTTCTTTGAGTGCATGAAATGTTGCTATATTAAATTCTTATTATTATATACATATACACAGGCAGTGTTTCCGTTAACGCCCAAACGGCCGTTTTTACGTCCGTAAAAAGGGTCCAAAACGTCCAAATTTTTCGGTTTGACAGGCAAAAGAAATGAGCTAATTATACAGGCACACTTATTAGTAAAAATTACTACTTTTATAAAACTTGTAATTTGTTAGTAATAGAATTTTCAACCATCCCATGCTAAGGTAAATTCAGTCTCTGTGGAGCAAAATGTTGTTAAAAACAGGACAGTTTGGCAAGATGTTTTAGAATTGAAGTGTGTGTAATTTTCCATGTATGTGTCAATGTCTATTTTGTTTACTTGGTACTTGCCAAGTTTGTGGTCTTTCAGGCTTGGCAAACTAGCTTGTTGGCTAAGAGTTTAAATGTAAGTTTCCATTTATGTATGAACAATCTATTTTGTTTAATTGCCAAGTTTATGATCTTTCAGGTTGTTGGGTCATTTCAATTCCGAGGGAATTCACTTCACTTAGAACGACAACAGCATTTCGTGAAGACGATTTCTAGCAGATTTTCTTGACAGTTCAGACAAAATGCAAAATCAGCTGAAGCATTTTGCTGAACATTTCTTTTCTGACGTGCATTTGCATGTACAGAGCACTGTGATTCAAAATAAATACACTGAACATAGTCTATGTGTTTATTAGATTTTGCTGCCAGAACAGTTCGTAAGTTTCTACATCACAGGCATAATCTCTACAATGGACAGTTACAGATTTACAACGCATATGCATGCATGTAGATAAGCGATCATTAGTAAAACAAAATGTGTTTTGGCGATAAGCGGTCATTAGTAAAACAATGTGTTTTGGCTTCTCCCCAATAGCCATTCAAAGGCTCTGAATGCCTTCTTCAATAGGCTTTGCGTCGTCACAAACGATATCTGCAAAAGGAGAGTGGTTACAGCAATGTGGACAAAGGAAGGGAGGTTTTACCCATTTTGGTATGCAGTTATTTCAGCACAGCCTGTCTCTTGAAAAACCCAACTTCAGTCAGACATTATGCACTGTACTTGGGTTTGAGGCTAAAGTAGGTAATTCTGAAGAGGATGTCCTTTAAGTACGACCTCTTCAAAGGCTCTGAAATGCCTTCTTATAGAGCCTGTCAAAGGCCCACAAATGTGCTGCATTAAATGGAAGGATAATGTGGGTGCTTGATAGCATAGTGGTTAGCATGCTGGACTGTCAATCGAGATGTCGAGGGTTCAAATCCGCCTGCAGAAGTTTGGTTCAAGATTTCTGCTGCATCTGCACACCTAGCCAAACTCGGCTATAATGAGTACACTGACTGTAAACTGTAGTGGGAAGATAAGATGGCGAGAGAGAGGACTGGCAATATGCCGAGGCTAAGAAAATGAAGTCACTAACACTTGATACCCATGGCTGCCTCAGAGCTATCTTAATGGATTGCTCTTCTATGCCATGAACAACAAACAGAAGTAGCATGGTGGCTGATTGCTAATGCACTGGTCTCTTAACTCGGCATCTGATAAAATCCTAGTGGAAAGAATTGCTGTCCTGTAATCTGTAAGGAAATTGTTTCTTTCAACTCGAGACATTACCAACAAGGTTGAAGCTGTAACAAATGAGCAGCAACGGAATTAACTTGGACGGTATTGTATTGTATTGTATCTAAAGATTTATATAGCGCCCTCTCAGAATAACTATTCAGAAGCGCTCTCAGAAACTCTTTAAAGAACGAGAGACCAAAGAGGAAAACTAGTCATTAGTTTAGCCCTTAATGAGGGGGAAGGTTATTCCAAGTAGAGGGACCAACCACAGCAAATGCCCTAGGAACAAAATGATCTAGCCAATCAGCAGAGCGCAAGGAACGAGATGAGGCCGCAGATAACGGCTTTCGCATATATAAGATGGTACTGATATCGGTAGTTAATATTGAGAAATAGCTGCATTGAAACTTAAGACAATTCAAGATAATTGCAAAGAACATGAGCATAAATGAAACTAGTTTCCAATACTTGCATACAAGAAAAACCCAAATGAAGCTGTACATTCAATTTACAAAACAACTGCAGCATTCAGCAGCAATACACCTTAAAACATAATAACTTTTCCAATCTGGCTTAGACTTCTGATAAATTCTGTGTAACTTTCTAGAAGCAGTAACCGTTCAATTCGAGATGGTTGAGAAAGACAGTCGAATCAAATCCTAAGAAACTCTCCTGATTGGTTCTGTTTCTGAGAAGTGACATTATAATTGCAGTTCAATGCTTTCTGTAACTCTCGCTATGTACAAAGTCTGCTATCTTCGATTTCAAGATTCCAGATTTTCTGCAGGACAGCATCTTGAGACAAGTCTTGGATTTTCATTGCATGAACAACAGGCTGTGATCCTGTCTGAATAAGTTCTCCCACAATCATCATATACTTCCCTGCCAATAACAAAAATACAAGAGAACTTCTCACAAAATATCAAAGTCAAGCCTGATATGAATTAATAAAAAGGAATATGCAATCGGTGTAAAGAAGATAAGCAGCAGTTCTAAACAGTTTAATGACAAGTTTGTACTAAAATGGTGAAACATAGTCGTTTGTTTCATTCAATCGGTAGACGAGTTTTAAAAAATAGTCACCTGGTGAACATATTTTGTCTTTTATACACGATACCTAGTTTATTGGTGTCTGCATTGGCTACCAGGTCAAAGTGATGACAATAATTAGGCAAGCATGAAAAGAATATTTTGAAGACTTCAATTCAATAATCACATGAATAATATAAATAAGGTAGGCCTGCTCTCAAACTTTAAGGAAATAGGTGGAATAATATAAATAGGGTAGGCCTGCTCTCACACTGTACATACTCACCTCTTGCTATATCTCTGCTGATCTTTCACTAAAAACTGCTCCTTTGCAAATCCTACCTCAATTCTTCCTCTTACCTCCCTCACCATTTCAATTCTAAACACCATGCACCATGCCATGAAAGTCTACAGCACATGCAATCCAGTAATACAACATCCTTACAGGTTACAGGACAACAACCCTGTCCAGTAAGATTTGAAGATCGGATGCAGAGTTAAGAGACCAGAGCATTTGCAATCAGCTACCATGCCATTTCTTAGCCATCTGAATCTCTGACCCCTTAGTATCTTGACCTGGCACAGATTTTGACCCTACTTGTCTAGCAATTTTGCTTTGACTAAGCACCTGTGAATAAGCTCGTTCCCATGACTTCACTTTTTGGGCAATGTTGTAGAAATCTTGAGATTACAATTACTTACTAACTTTGTTATTAAAGCGTATGCAAGCAATAAAAATTTACTTCTAAAGATTTGTTTAAAAATAAAACATCAACTGACTGATAAGATCTTACCCACAGACGGCATAGGACATCCTGGTGGCAATGCGTTCGTCATCAGTATTCTAGCACAACCAGTCGTGTCACTAACAATAAAGTTGTCATCGTTGACTTCCTGTACATTTTAAAAAAATATATTATAACTACACAACGAAGTCCTCATGCATGGAGAACCTCCAAAGAGCCATACATAATCGTAAATCGTCGTTATTTCTAGCGCCCACAAAAGCGAGTCGCGGGAACCAGCTTATTCACAGGGCTTTTGAGGCAGATCCAGTGTTTCCGTTCAGTCCCAAAAAGGACGTTTTTGGAATTTGTTTGGACGTGGGTCATTGCTTTCGGCTATCACACCAAAATGGACAAATTGGACATTTTTACGGATGTAAAAACAGCCATTTAGGCGTTAACGGAAACACTGGGCAGGGGGTCAAAAACTGAAAATCCAGAGAGTCAGGCAGGCAGACTCAGACGGCTAAGGTGGATGATGCTTAGAGTTGAAATGGCGAGGGATTACGAGGAATAAGGATTTGTGCAGTTTTTCAGTTTTGAGTGGAAGACCAGAAATAACAAGAGACCAGGTTTTGGTAGTTCTGGATGGATCGGATATGTGTGTAGAAAGGCCAACCTTGTTCAAAGAGGCGGTACAGCTAATTGGCTATGGAGCGATTTGCAGTTAAGCGATGAGGTGACGGAAGGGTGGAGTAGTGTGAGGGTGGAAGATGAACTGGTTGAACGAAGAGGTTGGAAACACCAACTGACGGAGATACGACACTGAGAGGATTGAAGTGGTTGTAGGTGAGGGATAGGACTTTATATTCGTTCAGGAATTTTGAGCCAGTGGAGTGATTTCATACATAGGCCAGTGCATTACGTCTACTTTTAGTGACTGCAGTTAAGCTGGTTTTGAAGAGCCAGTGCTGAAAAGTTTTGGGTGATGGGTAGCTTTTGACATCAAAATCAAGTTACCACCAACCTTTTATATCCACCTAATGCACTACATCTCCAGCTATGTGTGTATATAGGCCTAACTACGATATGAAATTCTGCCCTCCCTGGGTTGAACAGGGAAAAACGAACCCCTTAGTCTGCCTATGCAGAGGGTGAGTGTATTGTGTGTAAAATAAGGCACGTCGATGATGATGATGGCGACGATGGTGGTAGTGGTCGCGGTTACCTAAAACTGTTAATAAGTCTGTACTAAGCTACGATTGCTGTGTAGGGGCCTTCAGCAAACTATAATGGCGCTATAAACATATTACGAAACGCACACAATCAACACGATGCAAACCTTAACCACTCCTTGTATCCAAACGACAGAATACGTGACACCCATCAAAGCATTCACGCATTTCCAGACATTAAGGCCAGGTATATCTAAAATTTCTTCAGCTGCCTTACAAGAGTTAACCAAATCTTTAATAAACATTTTACGCGCCGGTAGGTTTAATCTGGACGCCATGCCTTAGGCTCTAAAAGTAGGTCACTAAATAGGTCAGATATATTAATATTCATATTATTATATTAATATTCATAGAGCCTTGCTCTGCTGCTCGTTCGGCCAATGAACGCAGATTTGGGTCAGATCAGAGGTAAATCACGAAGCGCAGTAAGGCCTCCAGACTTACATTTATTTTCAGTTCGATTATACATTAACAGAGAAGTTTAATATGCGCTAAAGACGTCTTGCAAATATTAAATAGATGATAATAAATTATGAATGAATTATTTGCCTATTATAATAATAATTCGTTTAAATTTATGAAATTTGTAACTTGTATTAAAGCTGTTAATGAGTTTCTGTTTTTATCGGATATAACAAATTGCTTGCTGTTTTTATAATTAATTTTACTTGTTGAAAGAACTTACTCACCGAAATAGTCACGGTCTCATGACAGGGTCTTGCCTCTTATTGATAATAATGTGAGGAAACATTTTTAGGCAGAATGCTGCACAGTCTTTACTCCTATTGATTTTGTATTCTGTCCTATGATGTCCATACCCCTCTGGAAACCCAAACCAGACTCGGACCTCTTTCGGACTACTCTCTCGAACAACCCTTCGTACTAGATGCAGCGTTCTATAAACTGGCGCCTTGTGCTTGGCTTTCGAGTGGCGCTTTAGAAGTTAGGAGATTACGATTACATCGGCGTGCGGCCCTTCTGCAACCGATGAAATAAAGAATATACTTACTTACTTAGAGAGCGATGTAGAGCAGAGGACCCGCAGCAAGCAATGGTGGGTCTGTTTGCTTCCGGTCAATTTGGGGTCACTTGCTTGTTTGCGAAGCGATTAAGTGAAAAATGGTTGATAACAATGAGCGATGATAAAGTGCTAGGAAACACAAAAGACACGAACTACACAAAGATATCGACGGACTTATATAATTAAAAGTCGTTTTATCACTTTAAGTGAAGAAACTAACGCCCACGGACGGATAGATACTCGATGACGTTATGGTTGATAGCGTTCTGTGGGCGAAGTCGAACGGAAATCATAGAAGATCTGGAGATAATTTATTGTGCGCAAGTAACGCGTTGCAGATGATGGCTACATCTGGCTCGAGGACGCGGCCTATGCACAGCCCGGATAATGGGAACGTTTCCTTGGAAGACGTGGATGTTATAGATTTGGACGGTCTAAATTTGGATGAAGAAGATGGATGGTAATTATTTTCTTTGTGGTTTACATTTCCTGAACAAATTTAAGTTTAATTGGGTAAACTGGGAGTCGAACCCTGCGCTCACTGATGCAGGGTTGACGTCTAAGTAACATGGTGCTGTGCCACCCAGCCTGAAGCAGCCCATTAATTGGCATTGTAACCATAAACTCTAAATTTATAAAGCGCTACTCTACGGCTAAGCGTAGAACACTAGTTTATTCACAAGCACCACGTTTTATCAGAGGAATAATCCGAAGAGTGAAGTCCTGTGGAGAGCCTGAGTCTGGTTGCCAGAGAGACCAGAGAGTTGAGGCAGAGCGGTATTAACGGAGGTTTCATTGAGGACGAGAAAGCTTGGAAGGCAGAGGATCGGATGGATTAGGGTAGGAATTCTTGAAGAGGTGACTTCACTGTGTAGTGGAAAGCCTATGTTTGTACAGATAATGAGACCTATCAACCATGACTTATGGCCAGCCTAGCGCCCAAATTACGCTAACCTGAGAGGCAGCCATGGGTATGGAGTGCTAGCGACTTCATTTTCTTAGCCTCAGCATATGAGGGCAGGTAACCAGTCCTCTCCATCACCCTCTCACCTTCCCACCGACAGTGTACAGTCAGTGTGCTTATTGTTTCACTGAAGAAGGGTGCAGGTGAGGCAGAAATCTATGAACCAAATTTTCTGCCCTGGCAAGGATTTGAAGTCCTCTCCCCGACCTCTCGATTGACAGTCCATGCTAACCACAGGTATGCTATCGAGCACCCCCTGTTTCACTTTGATTACTCACCATAACCTGACGTCTGGTTCTTCTGACCTTGTGGATTTCAACCGGTGTTTACCTTTGCAATTGTTGACTCTGGTTTCATCTGAAGCAACCATTGATTGCTGTGTTGTACATTTAAATAGCACTTTAGAAGTCATAAAGTTAGATTATAAGTTTTTGGTTTGTTAAGGGCAGAATGTATTTTATGACAGGTTGTACAGATTAACAGAACCACCGAAAGATTCTCCAAGTCCGTACGCATGGGTCCGGACAGACTTTGATTTAAATGACGTGGGTACTCCACGTGGTTTTCTGCTGCAAACGTTAGAACAAGCAACAAGGAAAACAGGCAGGTTTAATTTATTATTAAAATTCAATATTTGTATGTATGTACCATATTTTCCATACTACGAGTCGTTGGTTTTTTACATGAGAGTCAAGGGTAGCGACTTATATAAAGCTGCTGGACTGATTATGATTAATCTGTTTAATATCTAACTGCTTTTCTATCAGTGAATATATTTTCTTTGAATCCTTTCAGTAATATGTGACGTATTGAACCAAGTACTTATCATTGTAAAATCGTAAACACCCCTACAGTGGCTAACCTGGCGAGCGAAGCAGACGATGTTCTGTTTAATGCCATATTAACACTCGGAGCATGTACTAAGACGGCTTTGCCCAGCACATCGAGCAACTCAGTACAATCTGCGCACTCGTCCACATCCATTTGTCCTCCCAAATAAAGACGATAAAAACTTCATTCCACGCATGATGTTTAAAAACATTTATTAGAGTCCCATATCTAGACAATAAAGCCAAGCTTATCTACCTGACCCAGCAGGACTCTTTAAGCCTTAACACGTTTCACTGTAGCCAACAGTAACTATCGATGAATGAATTCTTGTAACTAGCTGCGTTATGACAGCTAGAGTAGATCAATAAACGAAAATACAATACAATAAATGTTGTAATATTTAATTTATGAATTGCTGACACTATTGTAAAACCCCAGCAAACACCAAATGCTGGAAAATTTTATTGCAAAAGTGCATAAATTTTAATTTCAACAAAAGGTTATTTTTAGCAAGTATTTGCTAATAGTGGCCATATATTTATGACCTCTGTTAGCACAGGCGACCATAATTTCCCCCATAAATATATGCATATATGACCGTATGTGCATGGATGTGTAATGTCTGCCAGTGTGACCTATGACGATTTAAAAAATTTTGCCACTTCTGCATCACATCATACATAGAAGCGACATATTCTGGACAATACGGCATGTATATAGATGTTGAACTTTGAACAGCCACAATATGTAAAATCTGTCCTTATTCCCCAGACTCGCCATTATTCATTGAGGTCATCTGATTGTCTTTCCCTGGTCGTACATCTAACTGGAACTGTTGGTGAATAGGCATTTTCAGTCTGTTCAGTCGCGAATGTCATTTAACTCTCAACTTAAGACTTATTATTTTTCAAATTCAATATCCCCCATAGGCTGCCTCTTTGTTGTATGGACTGATCTTCTGGATATTTACCTGATTAGGCAAAAACAAAATAATGTTGTGTTTCCGGTAACCCGACCGAGTCACTTTTTTAGGCCCGACTGTGAAAATTTTGTGAAAATTGTTTTTCTGAAAAAATTATTTTAACAAATTTTTTTGTAATTAAAATTTTTTTTTTTTTTTTTTAATTGACACATGTATTTAACCTTTGCGACATTGATAACATTGCTTTCCATTGCATAAAAATATTTTTTTGGCCTCAGCAAGGTCAAATATGATGACGGTATATTCGTTTATTATTATACAACGATGCAGCATTGCATAAAAATATTTTACAAAATAAATTTTTTTCCTACCTACCTACCCAAATTTTAAAACCACTGTTACCGGAAACACACCTATATTTTTTTGGCCTTATGGTTTGGTTTTGGTATGCCATCGGTTGATGCCTTGTGCATTAGACACCAATGCGATAGAAGATTTTATAAATAACAGTGTAATAGAGTTCTGAGAAATACTGAATTGGCTAGCCTAAGTTGTGCTGAAGCTAATCAAGAACAAAAAGTTCATCTGTAAACAAATTAAGGACTAATTGCAGCTAACTAGAAAAGCCACTTTACTTAACAACAAATATATATATATGTCAATTAGTCACTTAAAGGACTTGGCCACTCAGGGTCTGGGCCATCTATTTCTCCGGAATCACCTTGCCCTAGATATTCATCTTGAGACACATGTCTGTGCAACTGTAAACAATGTGAAGTGTTCTGTTTTGCCATGGGTGTCCTGGGAGTGACTCTCAGTCCAGATATCTTGAAGAAGTTCTGTATAAATTCACTGAATTAATTAATTAGCTGTCGGTTTGGTTCTTAATTACTCCACTACATTTGAGTTCCATTCAGACAAGTATTTATGTTGTAATTATCTGTTGGCCAGCAGTCAATAAACCAGTCATTAAAGTACTTATAATTGATGGTCATTCAACAGAATCTGCTACAGTTAACGAAATCTGCAGGTCATTGTGTCAGGTAAGTAAGTGAGTCAAATTGTCATTCAATCAATCTGTAAACTCAATTGTAATTTTTAATTGCAATGAGGCTGAACATTTTTCACTTTGGATTTTAATTAAGAATTTCAGCAAGTGGGCTTTCAAGGATATTGTAACCTGCCAGATCCACTCAAAGGACCCATGCAGATAAATGAAAGAGATTATGCCCACTTATTGGGAAATGGAAAGCATTCATTTGAGCCAGCCAAAGCTCTCCATTTGTTCTGGACAGTAGTCTAATGAATGTTGGAGAGGTCCGTTAAGCCTTTACAGTAGTACATTGCCGGATGGGTGGCTGTGCGTGGTTAACTGGGCATTTTTATTGCCCCTTCAGGAACATCTGAGGTGCATGTTGGATGTTTGCTTACGTGGCTATTGCTTAGAGGAAAACGTGTCTTCAAGTGAGCATGTAGGCTGGGCCTTTTGTAGAACGGATTGCATAAACAACACAGCAGATGGTTCGTGTTTATGGGCTAAGGGCTTTAAAGGCCTACCTAGGTTGTCTGAATCATTGTGTAGGTACATCTCTAGGCTGTGAGAATATAGGGCTTACTGCACAGTAAGAAAGTAAGTAGTAGGTAGTTTATTCACCACCAAATGAAGCAAAATTACAATACACACTTATACTAACTCAGTTGCAGGCTTCCGGTGAAGTCTTGTAGGACTCATCTCTCCCCGGTCACCCAAACAATACTAATCATAAGATCATAATAATGTAATACACGTGTTTAAAAGAGCAAGTGCCAATACTAATTAACCAAGGCTTTTTGAAAGTGATTTGCAGTGTATTGGTGAACACCCACAGTGTGCAAAATGGGCACAATATCACATTAATTGCATTAAAGTGGTGATGTAGAGCACCAGGTGATATTGGATTGCTTAGACCGTGGTGTCACTGATGTTGGTATGACAGTTCAAATCTCTGTTAACACAATCCCATGTAGTGACTTCAAACAACTCTTTGGCATAGTTTACTAATGCTGCTTTTGTTTCACAGTGACAAAAGTAGTTTTAAAAATGATTTTTATTCTTTCAATTGAAGTATTGAATCTGGATTCTTTCAGTTTCAAATGATTACCCAGTCCGGTTATGACTAATCCATGAAAATGCCTAGTTTAATTCTTTTGTGTTTGTTATTGAAGATCAGTACATAAAGAAATTGTTTATTTGATCTTGTGTAGAACTGTGATCTTGAGAAGTGTCCAAGAGCCAGAATATAGTTAATTACATATTAATTACTAATTTCCCTGGATATGAGTTGCACCATGCAACTGGATATGACTGAAATGCTTATACTGTAATTGAATTGCCGTTTTGGTTTTCTCATCAGATCACATCAGAAGTCCAGGGTTTGTTTTGAATATTGTACACTAATGATGCAAGGCACTTCTTAGCAGCTGCCCAGATCAAAGCTATTGCATCAGGTTTACTTCTGAGGCCAGAAGATTTCAATTAGAACCAAGGTCATTGGGCTAATTTGGTTGTTAGTAATGGTTTATCATGGTTTCTGTATGTAAACAAATAACAGCTGGGCTTGTTTACAACTACTGTTGCCGGTCTGAGGTAGAGCTGTGGTGGGCTAAGGATCCTGGTGGCCCCACTACCATGTGAGCACTCACCATGGTTGTCAGGGTGGAGTCATGCAATTAATTTTTATTAGCATATACATATCCTTGGTTATTGATTGATTTTTAGATGACAGTGGTTTAAAAAATGTCAGTGCTAATTCCTAGTTTTATAAATTAATTTAATTGTTTTGGTCACCAAGAATGATATGAGTTGTAGTAATTACACATAACAGGGCCAACTCAAGTTCTATATGTTATATTCATTTATTATACATCAAGCAGGAAGACACAAGTGCTGCTTCACCATTAACATCTCACAAAGGCTATTATATAAAGAAAAAGAATATATGTTGGAATTAATTGAATTCTAATGGAGCTAATTAAACAGATTCAGGTAGATGACATCAATTTAATGCCAGTTTGTTATTGCATGGAACAGAAATTTTTCAGTTAAACTTAGCATTCCATGGAGTGGAACTCACTACCATATTAGTGGGCGTATCTTGAAGAAAAACAGTTGGCAATAAAAGAATGGAGCTGCTGTATATAGCAGAGAAAACAGAGCTTGATTGGAGACCATTTGCAGTCAAAATATCAGCTTCGAAATATCCAGATGTGCACACACACACACACACACACACACACACACACACACACACACACACACACACACACACACACACACACACACACACACACACACACACACACACACACACACACACACACACACACACACACACACACACACACAAACACACACACACACAGAAACATGCTTGCAGGCAAGTATGCATGCATTCAGAATGTACGTGCTTACTAGTCTTACATACACACATAATACCTTGTATATAGATACATACACACTGCTTGCCAGCTATGTACACTGTTGCACACTTGAACACATGCAAACATACAAAATATGTAAACATGCGTCTTGTCTGATGTTTCCACTGTGAGTATTTTTGAAGTTGCACTAGTAATGTAAATTATAATATTGAATTTAAATAAATAGTCTTGTTTGAAAGAATAAACAAAGTAAATTAAATGTTTGTTTGGCTTCAGCTTCACGGTTCCATTCATCTCGATTCTGCAACACAGTTTTAAGTCCGTCAGACAGTACTGATGCGTTGTCTAAGATCCTAGACAACAGTCGCCCAACTAAAAAGGATGCTGTATGCAACACCTTAGACTTTGGGTGCTCAACAGAAAATGGTAACACAATCAACACCGTGAACAATGGTGGTGTGGTCAAGCCGGAGACTGTGGGCAACACCCTGAGCAACGATGATGTGGCCAGTCCAGAGACTGTGTGCAACACCCTAAACAACGATGGTGTGACCAGACCAGAGACTGTGTGCAAAACCCTGAACAACGATGGTGTGACCAGTCCGGAGACTTTGTGCAACGCTGTGGACAACAGTAATGTGGCAGATAAAGTCGACTTGTCCAACGTTCCTGACTGCAGTCAAACAACACCAGCGAAAAGTAAAGGTATCTAACACAACTGACTGTATAGAGTTGATTATATAATTCTGGGAGAAGTTTTTGGTCCAATACTGTTTAGTAATGATTTATTTCTGTATGTATTAGGCTCCACTATGACTAATCAAATCAAATCAAATCAAATCAAATTTATTCGAATCGATTCCATGAACAGTGGGTACAATGTACACGTGTGAATACAGTTATTAACAGTTTACATTTCGTAAGCGCCATTAATTGGAAACAAAAATTGAAGAGGTTATAGTCTAACAGGTTAAATAATAAAAATCGATTCATGGGGAGAAGAAGCCCAATGGGCTTATCTAGTCTTCCCCACTATGACTATGTAGCTAATGGTGCTGAGCACTTGTGCACCAAGGACTTCTCAGTGTGCCTGTACTGTAACAAATCACAGGGACGTCTTGAACCAGCATAGTCCATGTTACAGGACAAGCACTCAAACTAGTCAGCTACAATGTCATACTTCTTTAATCTTGCTATTATAATAATCTTTTTAAACTGTAGGTTTTAGTAGAGTTGAAATGTGTGCTTTGTGTTGTAAGAAATTGTCTGATTGGAAGTTAAATTAGTGTGTTTTGTTTTCAGATGTGCTGTGTAGATGTTTTTATGAAAATTTTGTTAACGTGGTTCATCTCTCAGCTACATTGACGTTTATTACAATTAGTCTGGGCTACTAAAAGCCTGTTTAATTTGTACATAGTTTCAATCAGGATATAGTGACATCCTAAAACAACATTTTCAAATGACAGCTCAGTAACTTCTGCTTAGTTGAAGCAGTTTAATATTGGCTAGTGGTTATATCTCAAACCTATCCCTGAAAGGTAAAGGTTCAAATCCTAGCTGGGGTAAATTTCCTCTGATAATGACACTGGTCATTTATAGTAAAATATTTGTGTTATAGTAAAATATTTGTTTCATCATTCTGCATAGTGCTTACCATAAGTAATTTTTGTAATGGTTGTCAGTATAAAGAAGCATCAGTGTTGTAGCCAAATGGTTAAAGTGCTCACCTTGTAACATGGAGAATATGGGTTTGAGCCTCACCTGAGAATTCTTGTAGGGACCCTGAGCAAGTTCTTCACTCTCTGTTGCTCAGTACTTCAAGTGTTAATGATGCTTTTGAAATGCATTGTAAGATTCTGGTAGGTGATCTTCCATATCTGTCCACTTCGTAAAGACGTTTCTATTTCCCTGGGGCTCCCACGCTGAGAGCGCCTCTGAATAGCATATACTGTAAGAGGCGCTTTACAAATGTCCAAATACAATAAAATTTGATAGTATGTAACAAAAGACAAATTCTTGATACTACTTTTTGTATGTCTTACAACAGGCAGGTACGAAATCGATACGAGAACATTTACTCGCCCAAAGAAATCAGCGAAGAACAGCAGCAAAATTAACATTGACAACAGTGTAGTGGATGCTGTTGGAGATACTGCTGAATGTGTATCTCCAGAGGCCAAGCTCACACCTGCTGTGGAAGACTCCGTAATGGATGAACATTTTCTTAAGTTGGAAGACGTTACGGATGTCCAAGTGCTGGCGAGGATGCAGGAGGACAGTAAGCAGATTTCTTCTGTTTTTGATTCTGTTATGTGGCATGATAGTGTAGTGGTTAGCGTGCTGCACTGTTGATCAAGAGGTTGGGTTCATATTCCTGCCAGGGCAGAAATTTGGTTTGAGATTTCTGCTCTGTGTGGATAGTTGAAATGACAATTATGAAGTGCATACATTATAATGGAGGGCCCGATAGCACATTGGATAACACACTGGCATAGAGAGTGAGAGGTTCTGAGTTTGAGATCCGTAGGCGGACATGCTTTGTAGGCTGCCATTAGCGCCGTGTATTGCAGGCTGTCTGTTCTGTTAGTAGTTAAGATTTATGTCTTCTGTCATTTGTGTTCTTGTGAATTGTTTCAATTGCATAACTGTACACTGTAACCGGTTGCAGTCTTTTTTTGTCAACCGGATTGTTTCAATAAAGAATATTATATATATATACTATAGATCCACTTTTAGTGAACAATTGTTTAGCATATTATTGTATTACTGACCATCCATTGAGTCTATGGTGAGGGGATTATCCTATGGGGAATTTCCCAGGGGAAATGTCCTAAACACATGATATCATTATGAAATTGCCTCAAGTTGACTTGTCCTGCTTTACTACACTGGAACCTTGATTGTGCTAGAGCTCTTCTACCTGTATTTATGCTTGCATGCATTGCATATGTGCATAAATACAGGTATACAACTAGAACATGCGTACTTATACGCTTGTACTGGTCGTGTGAAATTGGAAGCCACACTCGTACGAATGGCATTTGTAAATGTTATCCACTGCTACCCTATATGTGGTAGTGCCAGTCCCAAGCCTGGAGAAAGGAGGAGGGTGATGCTGAACATCCTTATTATGACACAATGTCGTTAAACAGTAACACCAACCAACATATCGGGCACATGTATTAACTATTATTATTATTATTATGTTAATAATTAAATTTGTAACGCACACACGGTCACACCGAAATGTTAATCTGAGGTGCGGTATTCAGGTGTTGGTTTTGCATAAAGAACTTGCTCTAGGTTCTGCTGTAAAGTTGAAGGTTTTTACATGCAGACCATCTGAGGGAAGGGGTTTGTGCTTGAAATTTGTGTTGTAATTTGAGTGATGATTCAGCCAGTCACTCTTCAGTGTAGCAGTTCTGGTTCTTTGGGTTTACCTAATGCATCGATCAGCGAAACAAAGACTGTTTACAACGGAGAAGCAAGAGAGAAGGGGGACTGAGAGTTTTGTAAATGAGACAGACAGACAGACAGACAGATGCAGAAGGTAGCAGACAGATAGACAGACATTCAGACACATGCAGAAGGTGGACAGATATCTCTGACAGATAGACAGAGATATGTATACTATGATACATACACACTGAAAGACATGCAGACAGAAATATGAACAATTGACTGGGTGTCTAGACAGACAGACAGATAGCTAGCCCAGCCGGATGTGCATTTCAGCACAAAGGCTTTGTACAGTAACAGGTACAACTATGCTGCCAAAATAGTGGCAGTTGTCTGTCATCCTGTTGACAAGATAACTCACCTGGATAATTTATATCTTCGATGATAGATTGGTCTAGGTTATCACCCTTCCAGAGATAAGATTTTTATGAAGTAATTGCGGCTGCTGCTTTGCCAAGATCTGTTGAGAGAAACATTCTGTAGTCGATACAGCCACGAAGTTTATGGTCTTTTGTTAGGAATCCTTATCTGCGCTAATAGAGACTCAAGTAAGTAAGTAAGCATATTATTAACCAATTGCTAATCACACTTTGGTGTACAGGCATCTTATAAACACAGTTAAAAGTATGTAGCATCCTGTCAATAAATGTCACAACCTAGTAGTACTTGGCACTTGCATTTGTACTTGAGTACAACTTGAGTACAGTTTTAAGTACCGGTACTTGTTTTCGTACTTGTACTAACAACCTAAGCACTTGAAACATCTCTGTAATCTTACTTTCGTCCGATATGCAAATACTACAAGAGAGACCCATGTATACATAGTTCCTTCATGTATTTTTACTTATCTGTGTGTCGTGGAATTTCCAGCATACGTCCATGCTGGTGTGTGTTATACAAATTGGAAAACATTACCAGCTTATCTTACAAAAACACATGTGGTATACAAGCAGGGGCGGATCCAGGATTTCTGGTTAGGGGGCGTAAATACTACCAATCCAATCCCGTAAATATATATATATATATATTATATATATATATATATATATATATATATATGAAATTAGATCACGCAAAAACTATAATGATCCTTTTTTATAGAAAATTTTAACGATTATAAATCAGTTATTGGTTTTGATCATGCAACCCTTGATCCAAAAGAAAATAATTAAGTGTCACATGCCAGTGGATTAAGCCATAGTTGTTAAAAACGATAAAATCAAAAGAAAAACGGAAAAACGTATTAATTTTATTGAAAAAATAAAAAACGGAATAAAACGACGCAAAAAACGGACAAGAAAATAATTTGACTTTGCAACATCTTTTAATGCATTTTAAAATGCACAAACCTTGTTTTACACAATTTAATTTTAATCAGCAAATAACATAACTTTATTAGTAAACACCAAATAACAGTAATCTACAACAATTATTTTCTTTTTCATAAGTTTGGTTTAAAAAGATATTGAAAAATTAAAAATATTGAATTCTTTTTGATTTAAATTGCATACATAATCCACATAAGTCCATGCTGACATAAGCAATTAAAAACTAAACTTTGTAAGTATAGAGTGTACTTAATTAAAAATTGTAGGTCTACGTAGAATTCTGACTTATATGTACTTAATTTGGAGTAATATCCGTCTGTTTATCAGTCAATGAGAGATTACTGAGTACAAAGACAACATTTAGCATTTTGGATAACTTATAAATTGAAATAACTTTAATAAATTTTATTTCCTGTACTGTGCTGTTTATTTCTCAACTGATAGCACTAAATAGTGACGTAAATAATATGAATCCTTGAAAGGACGGAGACAACGTAAGGGATATCAGACAAAAATAAAATTAAACAAAATTAGTTACAGACAGTAAATAACTAAATAAAGTTACATAACAAAATAAAAAACGAAAAAAACGAGATGAGAAATAAAAAAAAAAAAAAGACGTTTTTGGGAAAAAATAAAAAACGAAAAAAACGTTTTTTACAACTATGGATTAAGCAGTGTCATTCTCCTTGGATGCTTTCTGGCGTAGGCATTGATAATGTCATCAATGTCTAACTTGATGTCCTTGTGGACAAACAATAAAATGAGTGCATTGAATCTGTCCTCGTTCATTGTACTTCGGAAACACGACTTCACAAATCGCATATAGGCCTATGTCTTACCAACGGCAGTCGGCTTATTCGCGAATGATAAAACTGCTTGTTTAAGCCGTTTTGACGGCGGACCACTCGACATAATTTTTAATTGACCAATTTCTATTTACGTAAATTTTGTCTGTACATGAACTTTGTGAATGACGTCACGGCAAAAGTCATTGGTCACGTGGGCAACGTCTGCTAGCAACTCAGGTAAGTAGGTAAGAGAGCTCCATTCTGCCGGTCCAGCTACTTCAAACATCCTATTCCCAAATTGCAGTTATATTAGTTTTAGGTCAGTTTAGTTTGAGAACATTTGCTGCAGGTTTAGGGGGGGGCGTACGCCGCTCCGCCCCTCTAAATCCGCGCCTGACAAGTGCAACTACATATATAGCTAGATATGTTGTGTATATCAGAACAGCATAGTCATTTCACCAGACCTGAAAAATATTGCTTTGCTGCACCAGAAGAAGATAGTTTGCCATTGTGGTAACTGGACCAACAATATGGAATTCTTTGCCTCATGACCTGTCTAGCCTACACCGTCTGTTTACCAGTCGAAGATTTATGTGAAATGTTACTTGTATGCCACATGGGGCTAATATGCTGCTTGGAAAAATCTTTAACATATAATATTTTGGGTTGCACGTGGTCTGGAGAAGAGCCCAGAATAGCGATGACTGGCTGCGTGTCGTGGAAACGGCAATGCTGTGTAGAGGAGTACACCACAGATGATGATGATGATGATATGACTGCATGTTAAGTGCTTAACAAAAGCTGATGGAACAGACTGCTCTTCTTCTCTTCTAACATCATTTAACAGTTGACATCATTAAGCTAGCCTGAAAGCACCTCTGATTAGTTACACTATACAAATTTCTGATAACAATTACAACTGGCCTAAGCCTGTTTTTGCCTAAGGTTTGTTGTAAAAAAATTGACAGAGGTGTAAATAAAGTTAGTGAAACTGTCTGACCTTTGTTCAATGCTGAATTGACACAAATACTCATTGTCTGGATTTATTGTCAACACTCAACAAGGCTGTTTAATGGCGTCTTGATGTTTAAGTTGATGATGATCTTATGTTAAAGAGAGTACTTCATTGTGCAGATTGAACAGTTTAGTAGATATGACGTGACTTACACAGCACTTCATAACCTATTTATCTGGTAATTAATATCATCAAGGTAATTAATAATTAATGTTAAGTGTGATGATACATTGTACCACGCAGTGTCACACTTGTCGCTATCACTAAGCAATAATTTGGTGCCAGTAAAAGCTGGGAAGGAAAACAGTGATTCCTGTGATATGCTGTTCCCAGTATCTTGACATTGAATGATTGATTGATTCATTCATTCTTTCATTCATTACAAGAATTTTATATAAGCACTCCTTCAAGAAACCGATTCAGAGGCACTCCCAGTCCAACCACGGCAATACAGATTAGACTTCAGCAACTTATTGCCTTCTCAATGGTCAAAGAACAGGAAATAAGCACCTCCCCTGCATTTCACTAGGGACTTGGGAGCTTTACTTAATTACTTGATACATTGACGACTGTTCTTCTTCGTGAATATAAACTTTGAAATGGTTTTGTTTATAAGAAAATATACAAGCAAGTCAGTAAAAATATCGTTTAGCAGAGCTCTGATTATGCATGTAATCAATCTAATAGTAATGATGGGCTGTGAATTTTTCTGATAATCACTCAACGCTAATCGTATTGTGTCTTCAGGCTTGAGGCAAAGTTATAGTTCACCGCTGGGCTACACACCAAAGTCACAACGCCGCGCCTTGGCCAGTTCAACAGGTCGACTCAACCAAGGCGTGAGCAACAGTTCCCTGTCGTATCATTCAAATGTTTCCAGTCCCGGCTTGTGCCATGGTAAGTTGTATTGCATTGTTTTTAGAATTTCTAATGCACCTCTCGTAGTGCAGGCCAATCAGAGGGGCTACTAGTGCGAAGAACCCAGAGAGAAAAGGCAGGATTTAAGACCGCGGAGAGATGCCACAGGACCTCCAGTCAGAATCATCGAGTGAGCTGAGGGAGGGAGGTCATTCCACAGTGAGGAGCCAGTGCAGGCAAGAGCGCGGGCTTGGGCCATGGCAGTCCTAACCCGAGGAACAAAAAGATCAAGACGATCTAGAGATCGAAGAGAACGACGAGAGGCAGCCGACAAATAGGTTCATAGAGGTGCTTTGGGGCTAGACCTAGTAGGATCTACAGATAAGAACTTTAAACTGAATACGAGCAGAAAGAGCGAATGGAGGTGCTGTAGTTATTTACCAACTGCTCAAGGCAAGAGTTGGCTGTAAGATAGCCGTGTTTCACTTTGAAACGTGAAGTGGCTGCTTTCCAGAGTTAGCTCAAGGGACTGCTTTCAAATGAAGTTGTATTAAAGGTTAATCGCATTATATTTCAGCTGCTTAAAATTAATTAACCTTCTATATCAAGATCTCAGTTATGAGGTCTGAGGTTTAAATTGTACACTGATTGCATGGATCTATTTTATGTAGATGATCCTTTGGGTATCACCAAGTCAACACACAGTCTTTCATCTGCCAGTTCTGAGTCATCCACAAGTCATTCAGACAGTTTTACGAACGCTAATCCTTCGCAGGTCCAGGGTCCTCGTGGTAAGCAACATTAGCACTTCTAGACATTAAAGTAAGATCAGTTCTAAAGTTAGAAAATTAAAAGTAAAATTTTGTTTGTTTTTAGTTTTGGCTCTTTTAACAATGTGTCCTGTATTAGAGCACTTCTGAGTAGGCAACCTTGAAGAGGCATCTATAAATTATGCTGTAACAACAACAACAACAATAATAATAATGATAATGATAATAATTATCATTATTATTATTATTGTTATAATAAATACAATACAATACAAAAAGAGGTATATAAAATTGCTGTAACAACAACAAAAAACAATAATAATAATGATTATTATCATATTATTATTATTGTTATAATAATAATGATAATAATATTATTAATAATATTGTTATTAATAATAATATTATTATTATTTTCATATTAGACAACAGCTGCTGCTTCATAGTTAATTGTAGCTTTTAGTACTGATGTTGATTGATGGAGATAATAAATATTGTTTTATAATAATAATAATAATGATAATAGACTGTTGTATTTTAATTTCATTGCTGTTTTCATTTGCTGTTTATTAGGATTTTCTGAAACACATCAGCACAGCCTGCCAAACCTTGTAAAGGCTGCAAAGTTCAGTGTTCCTCGTTCCGTTCCTAGTGACTCAAAGTTGTATACATCTCCCACTTCAAGGTCTCTTCCAGTTTCTGCTCCAGGTAGTGCAAAATCACGAGCAATTCCAAATTCCAAGAAGGCCTGTGCCCCAGAACAGCCAGACACCTCTAGTGTTCCTACAGCAGATCCAACACCGGTCCCTGCAAGGCCCAAGAGCGCCTTGCCAACTCCTAAACCTGTTTCTGGTATACCCAAACCAAGCGCCACATCACGACTTCGACAGCCGGCAAAGTGAGTGTTAATAATTATTTAACCTTCCGTTTGTTATTTTTCATGCAGCATTCTGCTATGTTATCTTTTTTGCATTTTTATGACTTTTCCAAATGGTGCAGACTTTAACTTAAGATGTAAATTGAAGCAATGATCCAGTTATAAGTGAGGTAATGGTTCGGTTATGGGTTAGATGAGAAGTGAGATAGTGGTCAAGCCAGAGGTATAGGAGTACTAGTGTGGGTCCAGATAGAGTTAAAATGAGTTAGGAGAGCGTATGGGACAAGAGGATATAGAAAACATCATCAGAGAGAAGATTGAAGTGGATGGGGCATGTTTTTCATATGGATGAAGATAGAAGAGTCGAACAAGTGATGTCCTGGAATTCTGGAGGGAGAAAGAGGAGATAAGACCACGGAAGAACTGGCCGGAAACCATCAGAAACGACTTTAGATGCCTGAAGATGTCGTGGGATGATGCTGAGGAGCTGGAGATGAGTGGAGGAGATGAGCTGCCTGATGTGCAGACCTGCTTGGGAAGGACTATGTAACAAGTAAGTAAGATGAGGTAATGTTCACATCAGATGTACAATAACAGTTTAAGTAGTGGTCCATTTATGGTTACAAGGTGAGGTGGGTGGTGGCCCCTTTACTTTACTTTATGTCTCTGGCAGCTGAAAAGTGCAATGTTTGGGTCTTCCAACTTTTTTACAGGAAACATCTATAAAACTTCAGTTTACTGGTTATCCATGGGATTTTATAGCTTACAAATGTTAACCTCTGGGTCAATGCATCGCAGAAGAGCAGTCATTTAAGCTAGCCCTGAGGCAGCAATGGGTATGAAGTGTTAGCGACTTCGTTTTCTTAGCCTCGGCATACGAGGGCATGCGGCCAATCCTCTCCCTCACTCTCATCTTCCCACCGACAGTGTACGGTCAGTGTACTCATTATAGCTGAGTTGGCTAGGGGTTGCTGGTGGAACAGAAATCTCTAAATAATTTCTGCCGTGGCTGGGATTTGAACCCCCCGACCTCTCGATTGACATTCCGGTGCACTAACCACTACACTATCGAGCACCCACGCTTCCCAGCTGATGCTGATAAACTATGCTGCTCGGCGACAGATGCAGTCGTGTTCAAACAACTTACTATGGTCTTAACCACAGCGTCTGTTCAACAGAGTTGGGCGTGTGATTGATTGTTGGCTCATGTGGAAAGTATTTACTATGATTGGACCACCACAGAGCTTCTATCGTATTAAAATAAGATACAGATTTTGCCTTAAATGCACGCTCTTGTTTAAAATGCAAAAGCAATTCATCTGTTTTTGCACCTATGAAAGCTCCCCAGAAGCATAGAGGTATATCACTTACCGGTACTATACATACATCACACTTACACTTGTTTATGTTACATTTTTATACATTCCTTTACACTATATACATATATATTCCTTTATACTATATACATCACACTTACTCTTTCTGTATATTACGTTTACGCTTATTATACATTACATTTACACTTACTATATACACTTCTCTTACACTTACAAGTAAACGTTCTGTACATTACATTTACACTTGTTGTACGTTACATTTCCAGCTGGAAGAAGAACTTGACGATGCCGACACAGAACGACGGCAGTTGGCGGGAAGGATGTTTTTGACTCTTTACCAGGAAGACAGTACGGTTACGTTTACGACCACGGCTCCTAGAACGATGCAGGAAGTGTTGTTTGACGCCAGACAGATATAAACTGCACTGGTTGCTGAAAGATTGGCTCTCATGACGATTTCTGTGGTTTAGTTTTCTGTTTCTCATCTAGGTGACGTTTTATTGTTTGCATTGCTCCGATTTTCATGACGTGTTTTTAGACTTTGTCTTAAGTGTCCTTGATCCACAGTTTTATGTAAATTATGCTTTTGATCTACGTGTTACCCATTTTAGGAGACTAGACTGTATTTCTCTATTCTTTGTGATATTTCAAGATCATGCAGTCAAGAACAATGGCTGAACGACAACAGACATTTACTGCTGACAAATGATCGTAGATGGTGCCTTATTGTATGATAATTTCTACTGACTATACTGTTAACTTTTAAGAGAACATTGTTGAACAGATGTTTGTACTTTCATTGTTACTGGATTTGTACTGGAGCTCTTCGAAACTTCCTTGCTTCCTTGCAGCGCACTTTATTATAACATGAATTCAAGTATAACACGGCCGTCGGTGTGAATCCAAATAAGACACAACACATTTTATGAATTACTGTGAAGTTTAACATTACAAATGTCTCTAAACAATGTGATTGCAATGTGTTCACAACATCTGGCTATAAAGGTATCACTGACACTAGTTATCAATAGGATTAGTTATGATGAATCATGACGTACAAACCTTTGCGAAGATGTCTGCAAGTCTTGACTATATTTCTTCAATGAAGTTCTCACATCTAATTCTGTTTACAACAGTCGAATGTGGAACAGAAATAACACGAGATTCAGAACTTCCGGTGTGTTTGCTGTATGTACTTCTTCTGTCTGTCTACTAATATGCTGTTATTAATTACATCTTTTCTTAAAGTGAAATAATTGGGTAGATGAAACTCCCGAGGGGTGAAATGTAGGGAGCGAATCTTCTGAGGGAAAATTGTGGGGGCAAAAATCCACAAACCGTTCACAAGGGGGCTAAGATCTTAGAATGCGAGTATAATCTAGGTGACATTCAAATTTGAATTTTTGAAGAAGCTATTCAGCTGTTTTTACAGAGGGTATTTCCCAAAATATTAATTATGTTAAGCAGGCTTTACATTACATTTGTTTTAATTATAGTGTGTAACTGTGTGTGTTTTTCCAGTCGGGGCTTTGCAGTTCTATAGTGGTTAGCTTGTATGATTATCAAATTGTGCTGTACTGTCAATCGTAGTATCAGGGTTTGCCCTTTGCAAGGGCAGAATTTTCAGATTTCAAATCCTCTTGCACCTCTTACTGAGCTTGACTGTAACGAGTACACCAGGGTGGGGCTGAAGGAGAGAACTGACCCTCGTTTTCGGAAGTTATAACATGGCTGCATCTTATGGGATGCTGTTATTCTTCTAAATACGATTATTTCTTATCAAATCATTCAGAGATACTTGGATAAAGAACTAAGTAGAAAACTAAAGGAAATGCAGGCTGAAATAGGCTAATCTGTTGTTCATATAAAGCGTTGCAGTGCTGTAAGTCTTATGAAAAATGCTGAAGGTGTTTAATTAGTTTTTTTCATTGCTTCCTTGTGTACAATTTCTGCAGTACTTTACATGCTGCACGGATCATAAATGAAGAAAAGTTTTGTCATTATTATTGTTACTTAGTGTAATTTTAATTGCTGTTGTTATTATTAATGCTGTAATTGTTATTTAAAATTATACATTTTTGTATTCATAACAGATTTTTCAGATTTCCATTTCTGTATCTCTCCTTCCGAATTATACATACTATTATTATTATTATTATTTCTTTACCTGAGGTACATAGGATCCCTCAGGTGATACATTATTATTTTTTTACCAGAGGTAGATATGATCCCTCAGGTGATACATTATTGTTATTATTATTGTCGTTATTATTATTATTATTATTAGTTACTGCCACTTTTCCGAGATAGCAGTGATACCTCAGGATTGAAAAGACTATGGTGATAATGGATAATATTTATTATTTTTAAATTAAGATACATATGATCCCTCAGGATTGCAAAATTATGGACACTTTTCAAGTATTAATTTTTAATCAAAGTAGTAATGATCCCTTAGGAGTCAGGATTGTGAGAAATTGAATGAAGAGCCACCAAACTTACAACCATTAGATGATGTTTGGAAAATCAGGCTTGCCCTAAAGAGTGCTTGTTATTATAATTTTTTGCCCGAGGTACCTGTGACCCATCAGGATTAAAAAAATTAAGGGACAGCATTTCCCTGGGATGGCTAGTCTTTGGTGATGGCGTTTATTTAAATTGTCATTATTTTTCTTAAGTGTTTTAGTAAATGTAAGATGGGGTTTGGGGTCATTGGGGTGTTTCCAACCCTCATAGCCATCGAAACACCTTGTTGACCCCAATCCTCTGTTTTAATTATAGTTATTATCACTGACTAGTGCTCAGGTCACTGTTGATTTAAAGAGTTGGAGCTATGTTTTGGAATTGCTAATGTCTAAAGTACCCAACTCTCTGATAGTGCCTTGGAATCCAGTTATTATGTAAAGGTTTTAGCAGTTCTTAATGTTTTAATAAGCATTTCTTCAGGATATGAGAAATTAGGTAAGTATTTTGGTGATCTCTGGGAAATCAGGCTGCAGCCCAAGTTATATTTTATTATTTTATGAGAATGTTATGCAATAATAACTAAAGTATTGTGCTTAATTTATTATTAAAGATATTATTTTATTGATGAGCAAAGCATGTGCTTTTGTTGCATACGAAAATATATTTATGACTGGTTTTCCGCAATATTTGTATAAATCAGCTTAGTAGGTTTTTCACTGCGACTTTTTCTTGGCTATTGTGATATTTCATTTAGCTGTGTCGTTTAATGCAGGTTGCTTTTCTGCTACGAAAATGCCCTTTATTGTGTTAGTCAAGACCATTTTATATGTAGTTTTTAATGTCCTGCTCTAGGTGTGTTCGATTTTAACATGCAACCATACATGTCAAACTTGTTACTACTTTTAAACTACAAGAAAGTGTGACTGCATGTTTCTCAAAGAAGAATAGCGTTTTTGTGTTGGTGTTGCATTTCGTCCCAATGTCAAGGTTTCAAAACTTGTTCTTTATATGTTTATTCTACTGCTAGTAAAGGAATGGCAAGGTAAGGTTATGTAATTGTTCATCTGTTACACGAATGAAAGATGTGTGTTTGCTTTCAAATTTATCTATTAAACTGAAATAATTTGTTATTTGAGGTGACTGCTTTTGAAGACTTAACAAAGTTGGCTATGTACACTGCCTTAAAAGGACTTGTCTTTATCTTTCACTGATTGAATGATTGTTTAGTTTGTTGGGTGGTTGGTTGATTGAACTTTTCTATCTTTGACTGATTAATGATTGATTGATTTATTAGTTTTTGGGTGATTTCGTGATTGGTAGTTGATTGAATGTCTGATTGACGGAATGCTTTATTGACCAAATGAATGATTGGTTGATGGGCTGATGGACTGATTGATTAAAGATGATTGTGGGTTGATGTATGGTTGGTTTATGAATCCAAAAACGACTAATGCTTCCAGCATTAGGCCTTTTGGCACTATTCATATTATATCTTTGCTTTTTTGCTGTTTTTGCAGTAATAAATTTTGTGCCTAAAGCTTTTCTTATGGATTGAGAAATTTGATGAATTACATATGCGTCTTTACTGATAACCAAGCCATATGAATTGAGTCTTGTCAGGATTCAGCCGCAGGCGGTTAGAGGAGAGCCATGCGTCTATGGCAGAGGTAGCATCTAACAACCGCTCCACCATTTGAACAGCAGAAGATGCTGGGCCATGTATGAGGGCCTGGGTATCATCGGCAAATTGATGGGAAGAAACCCCAAACAGTACTGTTGGAAAATACCCTCAAGGTCCGAGGTGTACAGAACAAATAGCAGAGGAGCAAGAGAAGAGCCTTGAGTAAGACCATAGGGGACAGTGACCCAAAGAGTGCGGTTTGAACCAAAGACCACGGGTATAGATAGGTTAGTCATAAGAAGAGTTGATACATAGCCAGATCTAGGAAACCTTGTTTATTTGTTATAGCATACTGGCAAGGCAGCATTTCTGAGTTTAGTTCACTACAGGTTATCCAGCGCAGTAAGCACCGAACATGGTGTTTACGAACATGCTGTTCTGAAATAACTAGGCCTGTCTGTGCCAAATTTAGACGCGTGCGTCTTCCTTGGGAGTGTGACCTTCACTGACCTATAGGCGCTGCAACTGCAGAGGTATCCGGACCAGAGTTTGAGGATGAGGCCCGCTCAGAGCCAGACTAGTTAAGTAATCTGCCAAAGGGCCGGAAGTTTGAAGTTCGCCAATGTTTTGGCATAAACCTGTAGACAAAAGGACCCAGAGGTGACCGCCACGCTCAGCTCGCCACCTGCACAAGCTAGGAGATACGTAAACAATGTTGTTGTAATATTTGACGCCACACTGTTCTGTCTACTAGTGTCTAGGACATTCCAGCTAGCACGCTGTATGAAGGCCAACATTTAGACCTCTGCGAGACTGCGACTCTAATCCGCATGTAGGCCTACATGTGGTGTGTTCTAATGACCTTGCATTCGAATGCACAACGTCAAGCGCTCGCTTTATAGTTTACCCTTTCGAAATTATTCGCCTAACACGCTGACCAAGGTGTCGGCTGTTACGCGGGCACCTGCTGCTTCAAGCATTAGGCCTACTATAGATTATTAAGGTCATGGATACCCTTTAATTAGCGTCCCCTAGCGAACTCGGTTTAACGCGCCTGAACTTCCCGCCGAGTAAATTTACCATGCCCATACACCTTTAAAATGAAATGCTTGCCATAAGCTGCCGTTAAACTGTGTATCCATCCATCCACGTAATAACGTCGCTAAATTATATCCATCAGAATGACTGCAGTTTGGTTTTGTAACATAAATCTTCCGTTTTCAGTTTTGCAGCTTCATAGAGTCTGTGTGAATATTAAAATCAGACTCAAGTCATCTGGATATTATAAATCATGCGCGAGGCAGAAAATAAATAATATTGACATAATGATAGCCTAGTAATCTCTACTGCATCGCGGACTCGGTATACGTGTCACTTTCCTATTACACGAAATAAACGACTAATGCGCATCTGAATGCGCACCACTCCTGGATCTGTTTGACGTGAATAAGTGACGAATATAACACAAAACAGTATAATTAACGGCGAAGATCTCTTGAAACGTGATAATGTGTTTTAGATTAAATAAAAAAAAAACTGTAAATAATAATAGTGTAGGATGTAGGTTGGCGTGCAGCTGCACCAGCTGCTCTGGGGATTTAGCGGGATTAAGCCGGCGCCCATAGCAACAGATTCTGTTTCGCAGTGATTCGATGAGGAAATTATGGCGAAAGGAACGAAAAAATACAGATTTTGAAATATTCGTACGTATTAAAATGTTTAAAAAAATTACGGCGTTTCCTTCCTTCTGCATCTGACTTGATATTATGTGGTTTCGGCGAAATTATGTTCTGTACGAGCTATCGGAATGTTTGGATTACTACGTGGACCACCGTGGCCATCGTCTGCACGGTCGGTGTGGTAGTGGGACGCGTTGAGGATCATCCGGCGCCCATCGGTCACAGCCCTGTCGTCGATCTCAAAGCTGTAGGTGTCGAAGGAGAAAGCAGAGAAGCCGAAAATACAGAAACGAGTAAAGCATGGGACTATACTGTTTGTAAGTATCAACATTTCTGACGTTGACTGAGAAGGATGTGTCGGATACTGATCGGGATGTATCGGCATGAATTCATGATTAGGGATAGCAATGATTTCTTTAAAAACTAATTAGGCTAAGCCTATTAAGTTGATTCTAACAACTCTCAGCCTGTCAGGCATTAATTCCAGCTGTCCATAGGGCCTATTTTATAACAATGTTCCTTATGCATGCAATCAGGCCCAGGTCGTAGCAGAGGTTGCCACGGGGAGGGGGGGCAGATCATACGGCTTAGGCCTATCCTTTTGGCCCTGTGGACCATGAATGCTTTGCTTTTAATGTGTGCTTGCTTCCAAAATTCAGTGTAATTGTAATTGTAATCGAACATTTATATAGCGCCGCTCAAAAATCAGCAGCGCTCTCGACCTGCTTCAGTGCCTGCATCAGGGAACAACAAAGTCTTAAGACGTCTATGGAACTGGGAAGGAGAGAGGTCTTGTAACTCAAGGCGAAGAGACTGGGTAGTGTAGACCTAACCCGGTTTGAGAGTCCTTCATATCTGGAAATGGCACTCATGTCCCAAAATCTCTGCAAAGGGTTTCATCTTTTGTTTCAGCTTTATTATTTGTGGGACCAGAAATCGTTTACTTCATATGTAGGCTTTTGCATTCAATTAATTTCAAACATTCACTGTAACAGGGAGACTGGTTTTAAAATCGGGAATCAGCATGTACCTAATACATTATTTGCAAAATATTTTTGGAATTGACAAAATGGCAGCCAATTACTGTGATTCTTGCTTTTATAGTGGGTTTGATTGAGGGGATAGTGAAATAGAGCTCTGAGTAATTTTGTAGATGGCATGTACTAAATCCCATTTTTATATAAATCCCATTTTTGATAGTTTCATTCAGACTTTGGGTGGGGAACTGTTGTGAAGTGAAAGATCTATGTTAGACAGCTGCAGAGGATGCTAAGTGTTCAGTTTGACACAAAGATGTAATAGCAGTTTAATTATTGCGTGTAATGTATTTCAATTTCAATTTTCGTTTATTCCGAACACCAGGCTGACAGAACGCAGCTTGTTACATTAGTTAGTCATATATGTGTTCATTTGTATGTCACCTTGTCCTTTCTAGATATCGTTTAATTTAATTTTAAGTGATTTATTCAGAATATGTCTTTATATAGCACTCTAGGAATGAAGTTACGATTATCTTTGTCCGGAAGAGAGAAGCCATGGGCCCGAGGGCGGAGCACATGTCCACAAGAGGGGCGAGGCGGGGGAAGAGTCGATGGAGTACGCTACATATTTAATGTAAAGTAATAAGCTGGGGGCTATCTGTCCCCAAAATGCAAAAAACTCTGGCCCCTGAAAGAATATAATTTGTATTAGGTGTGGGACTGTGGGTGTAGGCCTACTCGTACTTGATCCTTAGCAGTGAAAGCTGTGTTGGGTTTTAACTTAACCCTCCAAGGTAAATTTGGGGAATTAACTGGAGATGTTGAAAAATGAATTGGGGGAGGGGGTGGGTTGAATCCTCCTAACACCCTCTGACAGTTTAATCCCTGGGAGTGACAAGACAATTGGTTATCTATCTTGATCTAAGGTTAGTAACCTGCCAATTTTTTTTATGCTGTAGACGCTTTTTCAGGAAGGTTAAAGATTATGAGGGGATAGACACCACCAACATTCATGCCTAGTTATACTTTTGCTGAGTGAGCGACTGAGATTATTGCATCATATCTGAGAATTTATAAAGTGCCTTTTACAGTACAAGCTGTGCAGCCCTGGGTGCTCTCAGGATGACAGCCCAGATGGAATAAGAGAGTCCATAGGTAATGTAATGTGATACGATGTACAAATACAATAACATAACTAAACAAATATTAGGCATTTAATAGTGCCTTCAAAGTAACCCTCAGAGGTACTTTAATACTATTCTATGTTTGGTCATATTCATTGTCTAGTTACTAGTAATAGTATGGTTGACAGGCAGAGGGCCATGGTGGGTGGTTTCTTGAGAGTAGGATGCAGAGAAATGGAACAGCTGGGGAAGAGGTTTTGGAAGGTAGGCCTAGTTATATGTATTAGTTTGATGTGGAATTTATGAAAGGAAATTGTCAGAGGGAATTGTCAATGACCTGATATTAAATGATTTTTAGAAATAAATATGGCTGCTTGCTGGTGGTAGTTAAGATTAGCTATAATGGGTATACGACTATACGTTAAGGAAAGCTAAGGTAATTTATTAATTCACTAGCATTTTTTACCCGGCTTTGCCCGGGTTTCCCCAGTGCGTAATTTCGTCTCTCTACCTTATATAGGCCTATTATTTGTTCCCCGGGCTAAATAATATAATAGTAAACAAAGCTCGATCGTGTTCCATTACAGCGCTGTAATTTTCGGAACGGAGCCCGTGTTTTATTTCGATGCGCCTCGCGTGACGTAAGACAACATTTCTCTTACGTCACGCCGCTCAAGCGAGGTTAAAATATGCATATTAATGGACTCCGTTATTGGTATTACGGAACCTCATAATTTTGAAGTTTAAAATGTCCATATGTCAGCGTTTAAATAAAATTGTGAGCTGAAAATAGTCGCGTTGAAACAGACGTGGCATAATAACGTTTCGTAATTTTTCAAATCGCTAAAGCGTTCCGTTTCGGAGCCTTTAGAAACAGACAAACAAACATAAGGAAGGACAACGTAAACAAACTAAGACTTATATTATAAGATTACGTGCTTCTAGCAAAATTATGCCTTTTTAGGCATCTGTGACCTTTAAGAAATTTCTGACTTATCCAGAGAGAAAGTTCTGAAAGGTCACTTTCTACACATGTAGCTTTCTGCTGCTGTACCTAAGTATGCTACAGCTATGTCAGTGTGTAGACTCCCATCTCTTCTCGGCCATAATTAACTGCTCAGCTGTATGCATGAACTATTGCCCCATAAAACCAGCTATGTACTCTATGCATCCTCATGCCCATAACATATACCCGCTGCTGACATTTTGCCCTTTAAAACATTTGTTACTAGGATGATTTAGTTGTGACCACAACACTGTACGCTGCACAGTTTGAAAAACAATAGAAATTAAAATGTAACATTAGAGATTATAGGCCATTGTAGAATGTAAACCAGAATGCAGTTAGCAATTGGTGCAACTTAAGGATATACTTACTTACTTACTTTACTTTTGAGTGACCTATAGTGGCCTATTTAGTGTTGAGATCATTCCAACACCATCCCTGTGAGACATAATGTTAGAATCTTGTAAAAAATTAACAATACTTTACAGCAGTGCTTCCCAAAGTGGTGATCCGCGGACTGGTACCGGTCTGCGAGCCATCAGTTGCTGGTCTGCAAAGTGAGTCAAGAAACTGGTGAAATTGTCTCGAAATCAAGAAATGGCTATTATATTTTTAAAAGTCATAGCAAAACCACTTATTATGCTAGCGTTTAAAGGGCATTAGAGTCAAAGAATTGGCTAAACATACATTTAAATCAAATTTAATACACATTTGAGGAATTTAGGTGATCAAAAATAAAAGAGAAATAATTAATAAATTTGACACTGGTCCTCCTGACAGTTAATTCCTACTGGTCCGTGACACTTAATTCCTGCCGGTCCGTGACACTGAAAAGTGTGGGAAGCACTGCCTTACAGTATCTTACCTAACTTTACCTAACCGCACCTTGGCTAGTATAAATCAGCCAGCCATATGTGTTTTTAAAAAGCATTATCGACTGAGCTACATATGACCTAGTTTCAGTCTCATTTCCGTTACCATGGACTGAGCTCTTACAGATGAGCTTGTTTTCTTGCTTTTCTTTTGATTGACTAATGGGTGAAATAGTCTATTTAGGCCGACGCAGGCTTATATGCATATTGCGTCTGATTTATAATTGCTAGTTCTTTTCACATTTGAGGGACTAAGACTTGTGTTTATGGAGTTATTGAGGATGTTATGGTGTAGTGGTTAGCATGCTCGACTCCAGACCAGGGGTTGGGGTTCTGCTTCCATAAGAACAAAAATATATTTCTAGATATCAGTTCTGCTAGGTTACCTAGCAAATTTGACTATTAAAGCAGGCAATTCAAATGCTGGTGATCACATTGCAAAGGCGGGAGAGGGCTGGCCACCCTATCTCATATGATGAGGCTAAAGAATGAAATCACTAATGCTCTGCATGCCCATGCCTGACTGTGTGGGTTAGGTTAAGAAAATGTCATAGATCTCTCTTCATGATGTAATCAGGGTTGGCAAGTTGTTGCCGGCCACTGGTTATAACCAGTTATAGCCATGGCAATAACTGTCCCGGCAACAACCTCTTGGCAAAAATGGCAACAACCTCCTGGCGAAAATGGCAAAAACTTCTTGTCAAAAATAGAAACTATTAATTATTGTGGTAATAAAATATCGATTCTTCACAGTTAGCTTCAATTTTTATTTCATCTGGCTTGCTACTTTACAGATTTGATCGATTTAAATATATCATGATTTAAATCAATCAAGTTTTTCCAAATAAAAATCACCTGATTTAAATAGCCATGTAATTTCTTCCTAATAAATGTCATTTACAAGTTTTACATATTAAGTACAGTCAATATCGAAAGGTGTAATTATGAATTAGAAGTTGTGCCAAACCATTGGCTTCTATAGAATCTATACACTACTAATAAATTATATACTACCAGGTAAGTATATAGAAAAGGCAATGACCCTGTTGACCTGAATATTAGTAGGCCTACTGCAGTGCAAATGGCAGTTTATTTTGGAGTAGCTGAATTGTAGATCAGAATTTCTTTTATCTTAATATCATATAGTTGACTTTAACTGCATTTATACTATGGGGTATACAATATAGATTTACTACAGTAGTTTTAATTTCTCACAAGAAATATTTATTATAACTATGCAGTCTGTGCAGTGAAATATGATTTTCATTTGCCTTGCCCTTACTTTGTAAAAAATGGGCTACAACTGGCAATAACTGGTTATTGCCACTGTCCCGGTAATAAAAGGTTGTTGCCGGCATTAACCCAACCCTGGATGTAATAACTCTTTGTTTGAGCCCTCTCATTCTGCCTGTATATGGATATGCTCATGCGCTTCGGCGTGAAACTCCGATTCAGTGTCCGCGCTGTAGTCGGGAGCGCCTCTGAGTAGAAATCTTGAAGGGGCGCTATAACAAGTGCTCATACATACATACATATGGGAAATTGGCCCTATCAAAATCTGTCCTGAACATCTGTTTGTCCAAGGCACTTGCTATGCTGGAACATCCGTACAGCTTGCAGCATGATACTGGGAATTTTATTGGACGTAACGTGGTGGGATATTGCTGTGGCCCAACATCGCGCCTTTGCTTTTGTTGGTCCTTCCTCTTGGAATGACCTCACCCCTCGTTACGCTCTAAGATTTCGGCTGTGGTCTTTCCCTCATCTGCCCGCTGCTTGAAGATTTTTTATTCCTCGAGGCTGTCACGCTGAGAGCGCCTCTGAATAGCTTATAGTGTAAGGGGTGCACGTGGATTTGAAGTCTTGAAACTAATTTCTGCCCTAGCAGGGCTTTGAACCCCAATCTATTGATTTGACAGTCCAGCATGCTAACCACTTGACTACCTCATTCATATATTGGTGAATGGTATTTGAACATTATTATGTATGCAATAATTATATATCGCATAATTATATAGACAAGTATATAGACTGTAGAGACATGTGGATAGAATGTGAATAAATTTACCATTTCCTGTAAACACCCTTTGGTATTGCCTTCTATGAGACAGTTTTATGTGCACTAATTACTGTAATGGCTGCATTTTTGTGTGACTTGGATTGATGTGTATGTGTTACAGTAACAGTACCAGATATTTCTGTATGCGTGCGTGCTGTACGTGCATGTGTGCTTGCAGTGCGTGTGTGCATGTGTGACTTATGGCTATATTAACATGTGCTGCTTTAGATATTAGCAAGGTATTGGTAAAATTGGTAAATGTTACCAATGTTTCAATAAATTATCTGTAATTTATTAGTAAATTACCATTATTGTAATTGTAAATCCTTTTTACGCATTTACGTTTTCGAATCTATACTCCAGGTAGATGTCTATTAGACAGATCACAAAAGTAATTGCCACCGTAGCACCATTTTCTCTCCTGGGCTTGACCTCCCTGGATTCTGACTGGCACTGGAATAGACAGAGTAGCTTGGCTATTGCGGACTTGATTTGATATAGCGCCGGTAAATAAGCTGATCTCCTTGATGCAGCTTTCGTGTGGCACTGAGAAATTTTGAAGATTTACATTTACTTTGAACAATCAGGGCTGTAAGCATGACTTCATTAATGACTGTTGTTTGTGGAGATAAATTGTGAGACTGTGTGTTTAAGTTTTATTGTGTTTGGTGTTGGTTTCAGATTGTCCGGCTGATGACGTGCAATGTAAGAACGACCAGTTTGGTTTTGAGGCCGTTCAACAGCTTCATGCACAGATAGATGATGATCAGAATGGCGATGTGGACAGAGACGAGAGCAATGAGGTATGCCACTTGGATCGCATTAGAATAGATAGTTTTTATGTGGATTGCATGGCACAGTGATGGATTCCAGAGTCATAAATTAATTTAGAAATGTTGTTCTCCCACACATATTTAAAGACTTTAAAAGATAAGGCATCTGAAAATCTTAATGTTAACAGTATTTTGTTAAAGTGTTGCATTTGTGATGTCTGTATATAAATATATTCATTTATTTAATTCAAACTCACAAACTGCAGTATGATTACATGAAATAGTAGGAACACGTTATAGCAAGTTAAAAAAAATCGATTTGATAGCTGTATTGCAGCCTGTTAGGCGCCGATTCGTGCTGCTGCTAGTTTTGCCATCGCCCCCTAGAGAGTGGAAGGCTGAGTGAACATTATGAGGCTAGCAGGTATTGAACCCGTGTCCTTCTGTTTTTTGTGCCTGTGTATTACCATGCAGCCATCATGCCGCCTCGTACTTATTGCTTTTTTTAGAAATCTCTATTTGTGTATGACATTTTAAGTTAAAGTGCTGCTTTCATGGTGCCTGTGTTTCTAGATCTATTCGTTTTCTAGAATTCTCTGTTAACATAGCATTAGGTTATTGATTAAATTGTGTTGCATGGATCTGTAGTTTCTTCGTGATGATCTGAAGCTTGAGGATGGATTGACACCGAGATCTGATCTTCATGGAAGTGATGATCTGATCAGTGTCCAGGATTTATGGAAACTCTGGTCAAATAGTGAAGGTAAATTCACTTGAAACAGTGAAAGTAATTTACCTTCAATAGCAGAAGTAATTTACTTTAAATGGTGAAGGTTAATTCACTTCAAACAATGCAGGTACCGGGTAATTTACTTCAGAAAGTGAAAGTAATTGCTTTTATAATGACAGGAAGAAAATCACATTGTGTTACCTCAGAGCATAGCAAGGTGAAATTGGGACATATTTTGTAATAAATTTATTGTAGATGTAATATTTATGTATATCTATAAATCTTGAATCACCACACAAACCCTGGAAACTAATTTTGTTTGACAACTGAAAATTTTGAACTTGTAAATGACTTTTATTGCCTCCATTTAAGGAGGTCAAAATCCTATGCTTGTTTTCTTTGAGATTAATGTATCTAAGTAAGTATATTCTTTATTAACCAATTGCTAATTGAACTTTGTTGTACATACAGAAATCTAACTTATCGTCATATTTAAGAATAAATTTGTGTTGTGTGCTGTAAATAGCGACTCGTGTTCTTGAGAATTCTGTTGCATTTGTTTCTAGCATATCGGTGGACTGTTGATGATGTTATTGATTGGCTAACCATTCATGTGGAACTGCCACAGTATGCCATCAACTTCCGCATCAATGACGTCAATGGCCGTATGCTACCAAGGTACATAATGCCATGTATTTGATAATACGCCTACAGTAGTACAGTCACAGCTACGCTGCTCTATCAGTGATGAAATAAGAGTAAGATAAGCAAATGATGCAAAAATTTGGTTAATTAAAATTTTAATTAATCGTAATATGAAATATGCACGTAATTGTGTGATTACGGTTAACACTGAAGTAAAATGACGCAGTAACGTTGGCCCATTTTGGCGTAGCATTTAATCAGTTGATTGAAGAAATGTAGAATAACAAAAATAAATTGCGGATGGGTTGTGAGAAGCAGCTATAAGCTTTAACCAGCTATCTGTGGTAATGTTATTTATATCAACATGTTACTTTGCAAGGTGTCTTGCACTGCTGAACTAGGTGATGGACAACAAGGCGAGTCTGGGCAACAGGGAAACAAATTACAAAGCTTAGAATAGAGAACACTGTTGTTGAATTTCTTGTTAAAGAGCAGTACCATATTCTATTCCATTCCCTAAGATAAAAGAGCAGGCTATGGTCTGTGACTACGTGTCTTTGGTAAGTACCAAAGCAGAAGAAGCTAGAAGAAGACTTCTCAATTACAGGGCCATTTGCATGTGACTTTGCACAGCATCTATTTTCACACTGCTTAGAACTGTGAGATGCTTAAAGGACTAACGGCGCTATAATTATAGCAAGTGCTACGTACATAGATACCGGGAGTAAATCTGTTTGTCTTTGATGGTCTTTATCTTGACCTTCTGATTTTTCGTAGTGGCTCGTCTCAAGAACTTCCTTAACCCTTTAACGACGAGCGTGTACTGAAAATGGGAAACCATAAGCGGCTCGTCGTTAAAGGGTTAATGTCAAGGCTGGATTCGATGCACTTCCGAGTGGAGAGATCTAGTGTTTATTTGTGTTTTGTGTTTTATGATTGCAGGTTGACGTCTTTCTCATCACATTCTTTGCTTAGCATCATCGGAATTAAGAATCCCGTCCACAGGCAGAAATTGGCACTCAAGGCTGCTGATGTTGTTCTCTTTGGTCCACCGAAATGTCAGTTCACGTTTGATATACATTATACAGCTTCATTTGCTCAGATCTAATGTATATATGCAGCGTTTAAAGTGGTGTGGGAACTGTCGGAACGGCGTTCCCACTGCTCTGGAAATATTTTGCTTGCATTTTCACTGCTCACCATGTAATGAGACCATGATAACACATGCATTCCAATCAAACTCTTCTTCAGTTCCCACTGCTCACCCAAACCATTTTAACCACTTTATATATGTATGTATGTATGTATGTATCTCTGTATGTATGTATGTATGTATGTATGTATGCATGTATGTATGTATGTATGTATGTGTGTATGTATGTATGAGAACACTTTATATAGCCCATTTTTTGAGCAATGGGTTAACAATGATAGTCAATTCCATTCCCTGGGAACAGCAACATGGAATGCATGAGAACCTATTACAGTGCTAAATCAAGGTTCCACCAAAAGATACATTTAAGAAGATCACAGGCTGTGGAGCGGAATGTATGGAGAAACTAGTGGTTGAAGGTGGGTAGAAGTTTGAAAGAGACGGTGCATGCAGCACCATGCGGGCCAGATAAATTTTAGATGCGTTGAATCCTGCTGACTTGAGGTTCTAATTTGCCTGCAAACACAGCAGTGTCATAATCAAGGCCAGAGCAGATAAGAGAGCAGGATATGGGCTGTCTGTGACATGTCTTTGGTAAGAGCAGACCTTGTTTGATGTATTGCCCTGATGTGGTAGAAACAGGATTTGCAACGTTTTCTTATGTGGGATTGGAATGTGAGAGTGAGAATTAGAGGCGTTGTTTAACTGTGACTTTGTGCCTTGAATGCTATGTAGACAAATTGTCTGGTACTGAATACAGTGGCTGTGCCTTGGAATTAGAGGTATTTGTCTCATGTGAAGCCAGGTTAACTGGGTAGGGTTATGACTAGGGTAATGGTAACACTCTGGCATGATTGGGATGATTAGGGTAATGGTAACACTCTGGCATGAATTGGCATGATTGGGATGATTAGGGTAATGGGGACATTCTGGCATGAAGAGCAGGAGATCATCACGGACGTGGGCTCACTTCCCGCTACCCTCCCAAAGGTTGACTCAGCCTTTCATTCGCCAGATGGCGTTCATAAAACGAGCAGTAGGACGTGATGGGCACCTTTGCATGGCTACCAAACAGTTAAATTCGACTCCTGTAATAACTTGTGATCATCCGTTCATACTATGAATTGTAATCTTACTACAGTTTGTCAGTTTGAAATTATAAATGAAGATTATTTGGATTATTATTGATGGCTAAAGTATTTGTGCACCATAAACTCACTATAGTGATGTCTATGAAGCCCATATCAAGAACTGCCTTATAAAGAGATTATCTCTGCAAGTGAACTGATATGGGATCCAGGATCTCATCCGCCTTATAACATAATTGTTATGTGAAGTGTATTTTAAGGGGTTCCTTGGGCATGCATCTCTGTAGTGTTACGTTTGCATGTTCAGAGGAGATAATTTAACCAAATGCAAACGAACCATCCAGGCGCTGGATAGCAGCATTAGCTTTGTGGCTCATCTGTATTCAAGGAGCTTGTATGTGATTATCTCGGTAGAATTTTTATCACTGCTACGGTCTGAATGGTTCGGATCACGTGGATACCCATAACTAAGGGAACCCTGTGGGTGTAATAAAAGCGACAGCTAATGAACTAGTCGGCCGACTGATCAAAGTAAATTAGATCATTCAGTGCTGAAGGATTGATTTCATGGTTGGCAGGTGGAACGTGAAATGAAATGGGGAAAAAATAAAACGAGAGCTCAGGTGAATGTGTGGTATAGCATTAGATTGCATTTGCTTAGGTTGCATTTGATTAGATTGCATTTGATTAGATTGCATTTGGTTAGATTGCATTTGATTGCATTCTAGTGCTTAAGATTGATGATTGATTTGTGTAATGCCAAATTAGATTGCATGAAATTTGATTGCATTAGATCATAAAGTATGTATATATGTAAAATTAATGTATGTCAATCAATCAATCAATCAAAGTTTATATAACGCCCCTTCAAGATTCCTACTCAGAGGTACTTCCGACCCAGGCCAAGCAGAAAAAACCAGTCTGTATTTCTGAATTTTAAGAGCATTGCATGTGAAAGTTGGCCAAATCATTTAAACCACCTGAATGATCGCAGTTATGCCACCTGTTGTTTTTCCGTTCCAACTGAAATTGCTATAGGTGCGCAGACATTTGCATATTTTGATTACATACATTAATATCTTGCTTTGATTAGCTCTGCACAGCTTCGCGAAAGACGCGGCGCTCGTAGTGTCGATGCTCATAGCTGTGGCTGGATGTTACTTTGCATACGTTCAACATCGAAGGTCACAGCATCATCTGCTGAAACTGATGAAAGATCTCAAGGCATTGCAGAAGGCAGAAGATGCGCTCTCTCACCTACAACTGCAGTTAGTTCTGTTTGAGCTAAATTTCATGAATATTAGTACCTGCAATGTGCATTTCAGGTGTTGAGAGGAGGTGTTCAATCTCTCTTGAACACCTGGAGCATCTTAATCAATATTAAGAGGCAATTTTTGAGTGTTTTATGGTTAAAAATCGATTATTATAAATCAGAGGTATCAAAGAGCTGGCCTGCAGGCCATTTCTAGCCTGCCAACAATGTTTTTCTGGCCCTTGGAGACTTACAAGTCTAAAGACTACACAATTTGAGAATAAAAGTTGAAATTTGTCGTTTTTTCACTGCATGTGAAGCGAAATCAAATTTCTGTGCTAGCAACAAGCCAGTCAATGCTAAATCCTCACTCCGCTGTACTGGTGTTTGATAATGAAGATCAAAATTAAGACTGTAAGTTCAAAATGTGCCATTTAAGATTTAGTTTTGCAAAAAATTTCTGGAGACGGCTCACCAAGCCCCTTCCAAACCCCACCCCCATTATGGTCAGGCACCTTCAGCACCCTGGCCTGTCACTTGCTGGAAAATAATATTGCCACTGGCCCACCAGTTAAAAAAGCTTTTACTTTAAAATAATGTTGCTTTATTTTACATGTAATTTGGTGCCAAAATTATTGAAATATTACTTTTCACGTTTGGAGTTGTATATTTTATTAGCAGAGAGTTGTTAATGATAATCTGTATCAACTGAAGGCAATTCTTTGGGACTTTGAACTTGTAAAAGGTTGTTGTGTGGCACCATTTCTACTCTATTCCTTGATATATGCATGTTTATATCAGAGCACTTGTATAGCACCCTTTAAGTAACTCACAATGGTGCTCCTGCATGGCTACCTAGGAATCACCGAACAAATGTGTCTTAAGTCGAGCAGAAAACGTTTCCTGAACTGTTAAAGATACGAGTGATCGTATGTGACTGACAATAATCTGGCTTCATATGACGTTAAGGAAATGAATTTCCAGCAATCAGTTTATTGATTGTTTTGAAATGAATTGTGTTTTCTGGCAATCAACTTTTTGATTGTTTTGTTGTGTGTTAGGTTGAAGAAGGCACAGACTGAGCAGCAGATTGTCACCAGTGCCAAACATGATGTTGAACGCAAGCTGAAGCTCGAGATAGACACAGCCAAGGTATAATGGAAGTCTGGCTGCAACCTAACGTCCTTTACTTGTATGATATCATGGGTGACTGTAATTGAAATAATTAGGCTGTTACTTTGTTTCTTTGAATTACCTTTCTGGATTTTAATTGGCCTCCCCAGATTTTAGTATGGGTGTCTTGCATAGTCCAAAGCTAAGATAGTAAGTAGTGTATTGAATAATGTAAGAGAAATTGCTCTCATTTTACAGAATAGATTGTTGATGCCATTACACTTTTTTGTCCGTTATTATCTGCCATCTTATCTATTGCAATCGTGAAACTTCTATGTGCTGTTGTTATAACGCTCAAGGCTTCAATGAATTGTAATCGAACATTTATATAGCGCCACTCAAATTGTTGCTTCTGAGTAAAACTGGATTCAGAATCACAATCATATGAAAAGAAATACATGATCCTTGAATATCAGAGTACCAGAGGATAGACTACAGAGGATTAGTAATCAAAACAGATGAGGTTTCAGCTGAGACATGAATGGCATTAGACACCTTTCAGAGCAGGCAGAAGCAGGTATCCCATAACCTATTTGAGAACATTTATTAAACATTGGCCTAATCAGAACAGCCTTATCACAGAGCTATAGAGAATCTATACACAATTGTGAACATGATGCGTCGATGTCATCCTGTATTGAAAGAATAAACGAAAATTGATTGATTGATTGATTGATTGAGATAGTGAATTCCAGGATCTTGAAAATAAATGGCAATTCCTGTAATGAACTGGCCTTCTGTCTCAAGACCTTGAGACTCACCCATTGCTGACTCAGGAAGGGAAAGGAGCACCTCCCCAATTCCTACTATGGACACAGGACCATTACGTAATATGCATTGTGTACTGTGTAGTTCTTTTATGCATAGTTTGCATTGTCAAGTGTTGATATTGGTCTTGCATTGAGTAATCATTGACTGACTTATTGTGTGCAGGCAGAAGCAGAGAGACTACGAACGCAGAGGGAGACTGTTGCAAAAGAACAGATCTCATGTCTAAATTTGGCTGAGGATGAACTCACACAGGTCAGATGACTTATCTTAGATGACAAAGGAAGTCTAGCATAAGGTTACGTTCATTTACTGTATTACAAGTCAGCCAGACCTGTCAGATTTCAACACGACTTATCCAGTATGTTTTTATGCATGTATGTAGAAAAATGTTTTTGCATTTCTGATATCTCACATTTCATGAAATTCGTTGAACATTTTAATGTGTATTTCAGGATTTTGTTAAGGGTATTGTTTTAGTTTTCATGATTGCATGTCAAAATTAATTAAAACTAATTTCAAAATATTAGACACATAATCATTCGTAACTTTGTCAAAAGTAAGGTAGAACCAAAATTTTGGTGTCATTTTAAATCAAAAATGTAGTCTTAAAAATATGCAAAATATTCGTAGGGCCTATTCTAAAATTTTCGACATGTGAACCATTGTGATTCCTTGGCTCACATAGATAATCTTCTGAATGCTGCCCAATAACGCTGTTTAATCTTCTGAACACTGCCCAAAAGCGCTGTTCGTCTAAGTTACAAATAAAGCAAAGCTGCCCGAATTGTTATTTTTAGCTGAGAAAGGCACTCGGTGAAGCAGAACGTCAGCTGCAGGACCGATCATCATTCGTTGCCAGCGATTTACAGCAATGGCTTCAACTGACGTATGAGGTGGAGACGAAATATTTTGAAACCAAGCGCAAGGAAACGGAACAGCAGCTGAAAGAAGCAAGAGAAATGGTCAGTTTATTGTATTATATTGTATCTAAACAATACAATTGCATTGTATTGTATCTAAACATTTATAAAGTTTAACCCTTTAACGATGAGTGTGTACTAAAGGTGACTGGGAAACCAATGCACCTCGTCATCAAAGTTAATGATTAAGTTTTACTCTTGAGGAAATTCATGTTCAATGGGGTTTCATTATTTTTTATTTGGTGTTTTGCGTCTTTATTCCGGATCACGATATAAAGGTAAAATATTCTAAATATATCTTCTATTTATTTCTGTGTTTAACTGTATTATCTTTGCCTAGGTGACGTAAAGTTTCAAAAATATAATGCTTTTGATACGTCAACAGACTTCGTTATAATCATGGCTACGACATGTTAGTACACACTCGTCAGGACCCCATAGTACATTAAAGTGCGCACTCATTGTTAATGGGTTAAAACATTGAAGTAATGAGTTTCTCTCTGGAGAAGTTTGTTAAAGAACATTGGTTTCGTTAGTTGCTGTTTAACGACACTGTGTTATAACAAAGATGATTGGCGTTGCCCTACTTTCTCCAGGCTTTGGACTAACACTTCTGTGGTGGAGTTTACAGAACATTTAAAGTTTATGAGTCTTAAATACTCAAAAGATGAATTTATTAGAAAGTTTATTAGGTCACTTAGCATGCAGAATGTAAAATAGTTCATATAACAGTCAGATTTATGTTCCAATAAGGCAGTGAAGAGATATTTATTTCAAAGATTTGGTGCTAAGGAGGCAAAGCCGTCAATTTAACTTTTAAGCTGTTTCTTATATTAGAAGTATTCAGTTTTTGATCAGTTGTTATATAGTACTGTTGTCTTATTTCAGTACAACTCAGTTGCATTTTTGTTATCAGTGCGATAAAATTCGAAAGCAGAAGGATAAGTTCTTTGGTTCATTCCATGTTGCTCACACAAACTCACTTGACGATACTGATGACAAGATTATACGTGTCAGGTTAGCTGAGATCTTTTATTTTGTCTTTGTTGTCTTCTATTACCTAAACTGAATTTCCACTGCTGTATATTAAGTTGAATGTAATGTTGCTTTAGATGCCATTTTAGGTATGTGTTTATTCATTCTTTCAGAACACATAATTTTTTTATATACCATGCATTCAAGACTTTTACAAAAAGCCCCAGCATTGGTGCAGTGAGGAAGAAACTTAAGCTAACCCTGGCAGCCATGGGTATGAAGTTTTAGTGACTTCATTTTCTTAGCCTCAGCATATGAGGGTAGGAGACCAGTCCTATCCCTTGCCATCTTATCTGCCCACTGACCTTGTACTCATTATAGCTGAGTTTCCTAGGGAGTGCACTTGGAGCAGAAATCTCGACCAAAAGTTCTGCCCTGGCAGAGATTTGAACCCCCCAACCTCTCGATTGACAGTCCAGCACGCTGACCACTACACTATTGATCCTTCAAAATATAGCTATTGAGGAGCGATCCTGCCTAGCTCCAGCAAACAGTTCTCAAGTTTAGGTAACTCTGTTGTATCTTTTCTACAATTGTGAAAATTGGTTGCTTTTATGCTTGGTTGGTTAGTTCCACATGGGTGTGTGTTGAATCTTCCAGCTTACTGTGCATCAGTTTGCTAACTGATGTAATACTCTTCATTCGTAATGACATTTAACATCATGTATGCTAGTGCAGAGAGCACCTTTGAGTAGATATCTTGAAAGGGTGCTATATAAATGTTCAATTGCATTGCATTACATTACATATAGGCTAGTGCAGAGAGTGCCTCTGTTTTACAATACATCGCACTGATTAGTTCTGGAGGGTGCTACATAAATTTCCTTAATAGATAAATAATTGGTTGGGTTTTGTTGGCTGAAGGAGAGCATTGGAAGATGTGAAGAAGGATCTTCAGGAAAGGTCTTTCCGGTGGAAGGAGATGGAGAGCATCTGTGGATTCAACATCATCATCAATCCAGGGATCCCGTACCTCAACTCTCTTCTGCGCCGATCGAGGTTCATCTCCTGCTCCGGTAACTTTCAGTTTTACACCTCAAATGAGCTAACAAATCAGCTATGAAATAAGTGCACTGACTGTTCACTGTGAAAGATGAGTCAGAATGAACATGAATGAGTGCATTGACTGTTCACTGTGTGGTGACAGATGAAGCGGAATACGAACAGAAATGAGCAGGAATAGTTCAATCAATGTGTTCAGTTCGACATGTTGATTGGTTATCTGCTCCTTTGAGAAGTCGTTATGTGAGGCAGTCGTGTAAGGCTTTCTTTCTGCACATGCGTACTATGATTTATTGAATTTAACTAATGAACTGCCAGGTTATGCAAATAGAGCCAACTGACCTTAAACCTGACCTATTTGATTTCGACCTGCCTTTATGAGTCGCGTGTGATTGTTTCCTGCGGTTTCATTGTAGTTAGGCCTTGTGCATTGTGACAGCGGCACAAGGCCTCAGTTGCTATGACAGTGACTCTTGACGTGCCTTGCACATGATCAGTGTTGGGTTGTCAGGCTTCCTCAGTTGCTGGTTCGAAGCTTTGGAATCCACTGCCCAATTTATTTAGTTCAATAAGCTAGTTCAGCATTACCAATGCGCATGCGCAGCCAGTTTACTTTTATGTAGGTCAAACGTTCATAAACAAACAGAATGGTGCCGTTAGCGATATTGCTATGTGTTTTAAATTTACTATAACCTAGTATCGAATAATACAATCAAATATTTTATAATATTTGCATCAAATTAGGTCATAGCAATATCGCTAACGGCAAAATTCTGTTTCTTTATGAACTTTTGACGTATATAAAAGTAATATGGCTGCGCATGCGCATTCCTAATGCTGAACTAGCTTATTCTTTGATGTCACTCAGGTCTAAACTTAAGACTTTGTCTCCTTCAATGCGCACACCCACCATAGCCTGGTTTCTGTTCGATTTCAACCTGGCTTTTCCAGTTCATTATGATCTTTGATGGCGATTCCACTCGAAGCGACCATCAACTGCTTAGATTAGATTAGATAATGGCGCTGTTAGATTAGCCATTGGATTAGGCATTATAGAATTAGTTAGATTCAATTAGCTGAGAAAAGTAATTAAAATTAGTAAATAAAAGAAAAGGTATATTGACTTAAAGTTGTGTTGCCTAAGCGTAGGCTAAAAATGGGAAATGGGTTTTTCTGGTTCTGGGCATGCTATTTATTTATGTAGATTTTTCATATTTTTAGGTCGAACGTTTCAGCATATGAAGAAACAAAGTAGCTTCTTGGAAGATGATGAGTTGCAAGAAGGTCGTTCTTTAGCATATCTCCCTGAAAGTAAGTTGAGCATTTGAGCTGAGCTTGATGCCTCGCAGCAATATGCCTGCTTTCTCAAGTCTTCTCTGTTTAGCCATGACTGGACTGGGAGCGCCTCTGAGTAGGTTCCTTGAAGGGGCACTATATAAATTATCGGAATGAATGAATGAATGAATTTGTGCTATCACCTACGACATCTTACAGTTTTCATCGGTTAACCGGTTCCTAGGGTAGTGTTGGTTAGACTACAAGTTTGGCAGTACTAGTTAAGAAGAAATCCCATGTGTCGCTTCCATTTCTTAAGTAAAATTATATCACATCACGTAAATACACACATACTTTCACACACATGCATGCATACATACATACATAAATTACATATATACATACATACATTCCTACATACATTCATATTTGCAGTTAGCAATAGCGCTTATCCAGATTTGCATTGTGTGATGTCTTTGCCTGGTGAGTCTGATTGTCTTCTCCAGTTCTTATCAACTATTGAGTCATATATCAGAGATGGGTAACTATTCTAATCGATTAGCTAATCGATTAGACAAACAGCTATTCTAATTCTTATCGATTAGCTACCTGGTACAAGATTTTGCTTATTCTAATCGATTAGCAAATTTCAGTAGCTAATTCTAATTCTACTCCATTGGCAGTTTAGCTAATCATGCCCATCTCTGTCATATATGTCGACCTGAAACTTGTAGGCCATTTCTGCAATTTCCACAAGTTACTACTCTTTATTTTCACAGATATTATATAATTTGATTCAGGCTAATGTCGGTTCTGTAGCTGATTGGATATAGTACTCATTTAATACGTGTGCGGCTGTCCTGATGTCTTTTTCGCTCTTAACCAAAAACTTACTCTTCCAGTCTACCTATGGCTTGTAATGTGTGCCCAGCTTCAGTGTGCACTTCTTAACTTTGCAAGGAGGGCAATATCAAATTACAGTTGTATTGTATTGCATTAGTATCGTAGTACTTGTACAGTACTCGTCTTGATTTTGTAGTGTAATTACACTATAAGAAATTTCACTTAGGCCGAGCTTCTTGTCCTCACTTGCGGACCTCCACCTGGCCGTGCTGAGCTTTCTTGGTCAGCTCCTTTGACACTTCACCTAGTGCCCACAGGCCATTCCACCATTCCAACCTTAAGACTGTCCTATTTAGCTGGGGTTGAGTCGGGAGTGCTCCTGAGTAGATGGTCTTGAAGGGGCGCTATGTAAACCCTCCTAATGAATGAATGAATAAATGTTGATAATTGTGTTTTGATAGGTTGTACGAATCAGCAGGTCTTGCAGAATCTGATGAGAGCTGGAATGCAGTTGTCCGTGGTTGGAGTCAATCTCTCAGGTTAATATGCTTCTCAGTTTCTTTATCGAGAATAGTTTTAGGAAAACTTGAACATTTTCGCTAGATCAGGTTGTGGGTGTGAACCATATGTTGTCGTTGCCAGAGTTGTTTGTCACAGTCAGTTGTCCAAGTCAGTTGTCAGAGTCATGGGTCTCACTTGTCAGAGTTATTGTTGCAGACACTGTCGTGAGAAGTCAGTCATTTGTCACAGTCTTTTGTCAGGATCTGTTGTCAGAGTCACTCGATTAAGATGTCAGTCATTTGTTGTAGTCGGTTGTCCATATAATTTTGTCATGTGACTCAATTACAAGGGTCATTTGCAAGTCTCATGTGTCCAAGTCATTATGTCATGTGTCTCATTTATCAGAGTCATTTATTCGTTGACAAGGACCTGTTTTTTCACTGTCTTCTAGAAATGAATTCTGCCGAGGGCTCAGCAAGAGACATCAACCCGAGCCCCATGTCTGCACCGCTGATCGAATCTCGGAGTACAGTGTCTCTTTCATCGCTCGGTTCCTTTGCTTCCCTGCAGCGCTGTGGAAGCCACTGTACAACAGCAACAGCATCTAGCCACAGCGGGTGGCCAGTGCCACCGTCTGCTCCAGAGGCTGCTGCTTTGAGCGCCAGTGAGGTGCAGCACAGCAATGGCTTTGTCTGTGAAGACCAGGATAATATGTGGTATGGTGTTTCCTTCATCTGTATTTTACCTGAACTGATTGGAGTGTCATTCACAACACTTTGATGGATCTTGAAAAGCAATGTTCTATGTGGATATATATTATTATTATTAGGGTGTGACCGATTGGATTTTTTTTTAGATTTCCGATTCTGGCCTGCTTTTTTGCTAATTCCAGATTCGATCCGATTAATCAACAATATTTTCATTTGGTTCTAAGGTAATAATTTCAGTAATTTCTACAATTTTATGTGTCTATTAATGCTATGTGCTTAAATGCCACGTGGCTTAACGAAAAAGAACGATTGTCCGCAATTTTTTTTGATGTGTCGACTCCTAATTTTATTATTTTGCACGGATTTTCAATGATAAAGAATTAAGTTTACCGCAGGAGGTCACCGAAACAGGTTACTATTTTTGTATTAATGAAAATAGAAATTGTTTTTGGTAAAAAAATTACTTCTTTTGGTATTTGGATCGGTAGTCCTGGGATGCGCCGATTCCTATTAATCGTTCTAGGACAAAATCCTGTGCAAACCGATTTCCGATTCAAGAATCGTCACGCCCTAGATTCAGTGCTTGAACTAATAGGAACTATTACACATTCAGTACTATTATTATTAAAAAAAAATTAATTATTAGTGTTATTGTTGTTATTATTTTTATTATTATTATTACTTTTATTATTAAGGAGTTTTTATATAGTGCCTCTTCAGGGTAATCTACTCAGGAGCGCTCCCAGTCCAACCACGGCTAAATAAGAGTCTTTTCATGTATATGATGTGTGAGTGTGAAGTACCAATATAGAATTTCACTGTATTATGACTTTCGCCTGTGTTACCATGAAAGTTCTAACATTGTTTGGTTTAGGTCTGCATCACACACAGACTGCACAGCACTGAAAGAAACTTTTTCGCCTAGTTTTGCGGTGCCACGACAACTAACAGAGGAGATTGAAGAAGCAATGCATCTGGAAGAAGAGCTCAGCGCAGAACCGATGGTAGAGGTGACGTCGACGAATAACAAGACGAAAACTAAACGATCGAAAAAGAAGCTGCCATTCTCGAAGCTTCTGAAGGGCTCCATAAACAAGGAGAAAACATCTTAGCCTACGTTGTTACATTACGTCGTTCGATATGGCTTAGGCAGGCAGTTGGTGTTAGCAGTGTAGCCCTTGTGACTTTTTTAGCCCTGTGTCTTTCTTTGGTCGAGATTGCATTTTAAGTAGCAGCGTGGTTTGTTCAACTGTGATGGCTTTGGCTTTTTGTTAGCCATAGTGGACAGCTTGCATTGATGGCTTTTACTGTAATTGCTGCTGGAAGTGCCTGGCTTCTCAAAAGCCATGGCTAATCATTGGATTTAAAAGCAGATGTTGCTTTTCATTAGCCATGACTCAAAGTTTAATATGTTGGCTTTTCGTTAGCAATAGTAGACATCTTTTATTGATAGGTTTTATCGGCCTCTAGAGTTGCTGTTAGGCTTCTCAATAGACATGGTTGAGTGGATGGCTTAAAAGCAAGTATTGCATTTCATTGGCAAAATGTTTGAGTAGGTAGGTAGGTAACTGAAATCAGCTTTTTCTTTTTCTGTCGGAATGGATGGAGTTGATGCATCATGTCACCCACTATGGCTGCCTTGCTTCCATGGCTTTACGTTGTGTTAGCCATGGCAGATAGTTTCAGTGATGAACTGTTAGAACTAACAGCTTTTGAGTTTTGTTTGCCACCGGTTAGTGGCCTCGCTTATACCGAGAAGTTTACGCCAGTCATGACCGAGTTTGCATCTTTTGGCATGCCCCAAGTATAATAGTTTTTTCTGTTTAACGTTGCTACGTCATAACAAATGTGATTAGTGTCACCCTGTCCCTTTATCGAAACTTGGGACTGGCGCCACCTGAGCACGGCAGTGCTGGAGTAGCGTGGACCATCACATGACATGATATTTGGCCGGTGTTTTCGTAGTCATTCTTTCTGCTTGTATCTTGTTGATGGTAATATATCTCTGTTGTGTTTATAATGTAGGAGTAGCAATTACATAAATTATTTTTTCTTCATAGGTGCGAAGTTAGTCAACCACTGTATATTACAATGGGGGATTTAGCCTGATTCTACAAGCACATCAAGTAGGGTGTACCCGATTGGCATTTTTTGCCGATTTCCGAATCAGGATATTTGGCCTGCTTTTCTGCCGAATCTCGATTGGATCCCATTAATCGGCAATATTTATTTCTATTTGGTTCTAGGCAATGTTTGTTACTCTGCGATCGCATTTTATTGATGCGTCAACTCACAATTCATTATTTTACACAGGCTTTCAATGATAAAGATTAAAGATTACCCCAGGAGGTCGCCAAAACAGGTTATTATATTTGTATTAATGAAAAAAGAAATTGGTTTTGGTCAAAAATATTACTTCTTTTGGTATTTGAATCGGTAGTCGTGGGATGCACCGATTCCGATTAATTGGTCTAGGACCAAAATCCGGCACAAACAGATTTCCGGATCAAGATTCGGTCACACCCTAAATCAAGTAACACTAAAGAATGACGTTGAAAAATGTACAAAATTTCTTCTTCGGTTTTACGTGGATGACTGCATTCCCGAGTGAACCTTCATTGTCTCTTGCAATCCCTAACCTAGTTGCCTGTTGACTTTACTGCGTTGCATTGTGCTGGCTTACCGTTTTTGCTTTTAACCATATCTAGAGGCCGTGATGGCTTTTTGTGAATTATGTAAATAGTACAATGTAGATAGTGTATTTATTATCAATTATCTGGACCTGCCAACCTAGAAATTAAACTTTTTAATCTACAATGTGCATATCATGAAGTCTCCAGCATGACTGTTTCAACCCTGCTAAGAGCACAGGGCCTCTAAGATGTCCTGTACAAGTATAACAATTACAGTTGCTGTTTTGATCTCATGTGTACTTGCAGGGTCAACTAGTCAGTTGTTCGAAGAAAACCCCATGAGGCATTGATAACAATTAACAAGATGGTTTACTTCAGCAGCTATTATCACTTGGACACTTGGTCCTAGAGGTAGCTTGCTACCAACGACGCTATATAAATGGTCGTAATTACAATTACAATTACACCTCTTCATAATGGGTAATAGAGTGGCTGTATTGAAAGTGTATGAGCATGGAGTTATCATATATGGTACCCTTAGACTAACAGTAGTTGAATGACCCTGCTATCTGTAAATGGGTTTGGTTATGCTACCCAACTTTGACCATTGGACTATGGGCAACTTGGTGTGACTGCCACAGTTCTAAGTAGAGCTCAAGATCTGTGAGCATTTGATGATATAAATATTGGACTTTTAGTCTGCACAGCGCAGCAACACATAATAATCAGGAGGTCTGGATCTTAAGCGTTGTAAGTTTTATGTGTTCATTTTCATTTACAATTCTTTGCATATGCTGCTGTTTCTTTTTTTCATATTCATTAGTTTTAGCGCGATCTTTTACGTGCACTGGTTTTTCCGTAGCTTTCTGGTGTGATAGATTTGGTTTGCATTATATCGGCAATGTTTGGTTATAGTTTTGGTGTAATTATTTGATGTTTGATGTTCCATGTGTATATATATTTATATATAAAGATCGCTTCCATTTGTCTGTGAACAGTTTTCAGTTTCTGTTCAACGCAGATGTAAATTTTTTCAGTGTTAAGCAGACAAACTGTAACATATTGTAAGTAAGTTAGCGACTATTTTTGTGAGGTAGTTTCCTGAATAACTGCTGTTTGAATGATCTTGGGATATAAATATTAATGGGGTTCTACTTTGCTTTTGTTCAGAGGTGTAATAGAGTGTGAATGTATGTAAATGTGAGGTGTAATTTAAAATAAGCTGAGTCTTTTTTGTAGAAGCATAAGGTCTTAAATGAAGCACTGTAATTTACATTATGGCTTCCTTTTTATGCAGCGTCTAGGACCCATGTCGGGCTAAGGTCAGTCATTTGCTGTGTTTGGTACATGGCTATCTCGACTTGAGTTCTTAGTATATAGGAGAGCTGTGGAACAGGAAGACCCAGGATTTCATGGATGGATAACTCGAAGAACTTAATGGCAAGTGTTGTATCTGTAGGATGTACCGAGATGCATGGAGGAGAGGGTTGAGCAGAGATCAACCCTCAGAACGAAGTTGGGGTAAAAATTATAATATTGAGGTAAGGAAAGCCATGAAGACGGTCCAATTGGTGCATCTGAGGAGAATCTTAGGTGAGTAAGAAATTAAAAGTTGGGTTGAAGAATAATTTGGCTGATAAACAGAAATGGCAGTCAGCAACCATGCAACCTTTCTGTACATGTTTTACGCTGCTTAATGAGGAAGCTTCAGTGTATGTTGATGATAAATTGTCAATTGGACACAACATACGTGGATTTGAACACTAGATGCAGAATTGAAAATCAAGCACATTTGCAATATGCCACCGTGTCGTGCTACAAGAAAGTTGGGTTGTAAATTGCAATATGTTTTGGAAGGGTTATGTACTATGCAGTGTTTGGGGAGATGCTGAAAGGCACTATATAAGTGGTTTGGTATATTATTTATATATATATATATATATTATATTTTATTATATTATATATATTATTTATATATATATATATATATATTATTGTTCACTGGTAAAAAGTGCATTTCTGAATCACTTTCACTCATCTGTTAAGATTAAGTTTTTGAGAATCAGGATAATTAAATTTCTCATTCGTGTTCTCCACCACGTTATACCAGAATCTGTTTTATACGGATTCATTAACGTGTAATAAGGAAGTTGTGTTGTAAAGATATGAACTACAAGAATGAAATCTAATAGGTTGAAGATAAATTGTTTAGCAACAACTGTTGCTGTGTCACTGAGTGAGAAGTTTTTCTTGTGCAATGTTCTGAACTTCTGAATGTATGGGGGTGCTGAATTGTGTAGTGGTTAGCATGCTGGACTGTTAATCGAGAGGTCGAAGGTTCAAATCTCCGCCATGGCAGAAATTTGGTTTGAGATTTCTGCTCCACCTGCGCCCCTAGCCTACTCAACTATAATAAAGTACCCTGACCGTACACTGTCGGTAGGAAGATGAGACGGTGAGGGAGAGGCCTGGCCATCCACCCTAATATGCCGAGGCTAAGAAAATGAAGTAACTAACACTTCATATCCATGGATGCCTCAGGGCTACCTTCAGTGACTGCTCTTCTCTTCTTCTGTGTTTTGAATGTGCAAAATTGTAATAAGGACAGTTGCAGTTTCAACTGGTGCTTCTTTGGAAGGGTTTTATTTTTCGTAATCTGCAGACTGTTGTTTGTGCTTTGTTTAAATTGCATTTCTGAATAACGTGCAGTCACATTCTGAGATTAGTTCGTTTGCAAATTGGATGAATACTTGTTTCTAGTCCAATTGGATTATATTGTATATTGGCCAGTACATGTAATTGTGTTGCGTGATGAATTGTCTAACAGGGTTACGAATAATGGTTACCTATGAGCAATTTTAACCCAATTTTCACTCTGAAAAACTTTCATAAGATTAACTTCTACTTCCTGTACCAGTGGCAGCTTTTAAGGGATTTTGTGCATTTGTATTTAAAACTGAAATTTGAATTCAATTTTGTGCTTAACTATTATTTTCTATTTATGTGTTCAGTTATTTATAATATCAGACAAGATTTCTTTGTTGGTGAACTCATGGGCGTATTTAGCGGGTTCTATCCCCGAGATCCCCCCAAATAAGTTTCCCAAATTTTTTATATGCTTTTACATGGGAAATACCCAAAAACCTTAGTTTTGCGACCATCTCCAATGGAACCCCCAAAATCTTAAAACCCCTTTGAAATTTTTTCCTGGCTACGCCCATGGGTGAACTAGTTTCTTTCTGATGTCTGGTCCTGATAGGTATTGGTTTTGTCTAAAATAATGTCATTTGATTGACTGAAATTGTTTATGTATTGTGTTCATAGTTCTAACGTTCGTATTTGCATATTATAATACTACTACTACTACTACTACTACTACTACTACTACTACTACTACTAATAATAATAATAATAATAATAATAATAATATAATTATAATAATTATAATTATAATTAATTATAATAATTATAATTATAATTAACAGTAATAACTATAGTTAACAATAATAATAATTAACAATAATAATAATAATAAAAGAACTTTTCTAAACACTTGACAGTTCAGCAATGTAGTACAGTAGTTCGCATCTCTTGGCCTGTGCAAGAAACGTCTGTCTCATGATGTGCAGAGGAAGTCAAATGTCCGACTTGAGAGATATCTAGTTCAAACAATGAATGTACCAGTAGTAAGCCTAACTAGTCAGAGTCTCTCAATAACTACAGTGCCAACTACTTTCTGTTGTAGGAATGAACTTACTCATAAATATATTGAAAACTTGTATTCCTTTCCTGATCGTTATTCCTATTCCATGTTGCATGCTCAGAAGGTGCAAGTATGTTCTAAGCACTGCATGTGAGTAGATATTTACTGATGTACATGATCCTTTTGAAACATGAATATTTTTTTCATTTGAACATAGGACTGTGTGTTTTGTGAGCCGAAGTTTTTGCTATTTACACTTCTTCTGACTTGATTTTTCATTCTCTCTAGACTAATTATAATTGCACATTTGTGTAGCGCCTTGTAAAAAAAACTAAAGCTCCTCAGAGGAGCTTAGGTGAACACGGCTAAGCCCGTGTATTGGCCCAATTAGCTACATTGGTTAGAACGTAAGCTGCACCCCATACGCCTCTGTGTTAGAGAGCGTGCTGATTGCGGTAGTAGTAGTTTCAGTTTAACGACTTTGATAACAAAGATCATTAGCGTCGCCCTCCTCATTCATCCAGGCTTGGGACTGGCACTGACAGTGGCGGAGTTCTCGCGGTTCGCTTCCCAAAGGTAATTTAAATATCGGGCTAGCACGGTCCGTACTGGGAGGGGCCTTAAATGGCGTGGCGCCTATTCAAACGGGCAGCGGTGGTAAAGGATCTCACCCGTTCAATTCATTGAAAAATGAGCAGGGTCGAAACCATACGGTCACTGTATAAAATGGAGTACATTTACATTGTACATAACATAACATAACAAGGGTTTAAAGGATTCAGAAGACGTGAAGTCTGTGTTAGAACCACTGCAAATTAACCTGTAATGCTTGATAGCCTATCTCTCCTATAGCTTCCTCGTAAAAGCTGTGATAGTATCCACTGAGACCGTAATATCATCCAGGTCATTCCACAAGTCCACAACTATTGCATTGAAGAATTTCTGCCCTAATGTTTCTTTTGGCTTCTTAAATAATTTATACCTGTGTACTCGAGCTGCCTTGATAAGGTGCTAATTCAAAAAACTTCTCCCACTGTAGTGCTTCCTTTCCAGTGATAATCTTGTAAGCTTCGATTAGTTCTCCTCTGCTCCTCCTTCTCTCCAGTTTTTCAATGTCCTGTTTCAGGTATGGATTCCATCATACCTGTATGCAGTATTCATGCAGTATTCCAACTATAACCAAACCATGGCAGTGATTCGTTCAACCTCAGTATTGTATTGTATCATTGTGGTAACTTGTCCTTCTTATCATGCCTAAAGTTGAGTAAGCCCATTTTGCTGTTTAAGCACATTGCATTGAAGGTTTGGCACATTTGCACTCTTATGCATAAATGCAGCATAATCACTCCCTTTCTTCCTCACTCACTTTCAATATCTACCTCGGTTACCTTTCATATTTTCGTATGAAAACTCGTTTCGCTTTCCCATATGCATCATTGAGCACTTCTCCAAATTACGAAGCATCTGCCAGTCCTGTGACCATCGGTGCAATCTGCTTAGGTCTTCTCGCAGTTTCTCTGCTTCCTCTTCATCACCCACTCCCTCATAGGCCGAGGCTGAGAAACATGAAGTCGCTAACACTTCATACCCATGACTGCTTCCAGACAAGTTTAGAAACTGCCCTTCTTCCAACACAATTTTCGCAAGTATAGCTATACGGAAGGCACACCGCCGTGTTGAAGCAGCTAAGAACAGTCCTGCTTGATGGAAGCAAGCAATTCAGGTATATTGTCGGTGCCTATATGCCTCAATTGCTTGCTTCCTTTCGTCTGCGCTTGTAAGCACAACGATACACGCACATAACGCGCGTGCATACAGGTTACACAGATGAGATCTACTGAAATCACCTTAGTACTCGTGCAGCAGATAGGCTCATCTGACAAAAACTCCAATAATTATCGGAGAAATTATTTCTTTGTCTGTGTGTCGGCGGCGAGCGGACGACATTCTCGGAAGGTTTTGCGATTTGAAGTAAGAATCGTCTTTGATGTAGGCTATATTCTCATAGCCGACATTACTATAGGCCTACGCTATTATGTAGACAATCACATTATACGTTGCACTGCATCACATTGTATAATATACATGTATAGACTCAAATGACGTCGACGACTCGTATCACATTTTCAACTATAGGCCTACTGCAATTATTGCATTGAATCGCATCAGATCAAATCATGTCATGTCACATTAACAACTCATGTGTAGCACTAGCCTACACGTATTTATACTAATCGTAATCGTAATCGTAATCTCCAAACTTCTAAAGCGCCACTCGAAAGCCAAGCGCAGGGCACCAGCTTATTCACGAGCGCTGCGTCTAATCAGAGGGGTTGTCCAAAAGAGTAGTCCGAGGGAGGTCCGAGTCCGGTTTCCAGAGGAATCACATAGAAAATCAAACATAGAACGTTACGGTACATTGAATCACATGGAAAATCAAACATAGGACCATTGGTTGCTAGATTATTATGCGCAAGTGTTTATGTTTTAAAGCATTTAATACGCGTTCATCGCTTGATCCTCTTCGCTGCATAATATCGGAGTTATAGAATTCATTATAATTAGATTAGTAACGCTTTAGAAAATCGAAATCTGCGTGCTTTATAGTGTCAATGAATTACCTATATTTTCTGTGATTTCTGGGTTCATTTGGGGGTCACTATACAGATTCCCTAAGGCTTGTAGTGCCGCCACTTATTCAGGGCGATTGAAGACAAAACTTTTCAACTTTCATTGTCTGAAACACTTCTTCAGCTACCTGATGAAATATTAGCCTAAAGTTAGCGTAGCCTAAAATGAACCTACCCTAACGTTACTTTACACTGCTCTACATATTTACCTTACCGTACGTACCTTGCCATGTCTAGTCATATAATTATAGCCTACATTCGCGTAGGCCTACCTATTTTCACCTTACATGCACCTCGCTTTGCCTTGTCTATTTTAACTCCGTGGAATGAACTCAAGTCAGAACTACTGCAACTTAGCTTATTTATCGAATGGAATTGAATGTTCTTGGTTGAAAAGCCTATTGCGAACCGCGGTTTGGCATACAGTAGGCCTAAGCTTATAGTCTAAATAATTCAACTTCTAAGTTCTAGTACAGGAAGCGTGTAAAGAATTGTTTTAATTGTTTCACGTTCCCTGAATATGTCCTTATAAAAATGTTTTATTTGTCTTGTTATTGTTAACTAGATGATTGCCCGACCTAAGACGGTTAAAAACCTTCCCGCCCTGTCTCCCCTCCCCATCCCACTTTTAACCTCCCCACCTCACCCCATTCCACTCCTCTTCTCCTCACCTTTCCACTTTTCTGCCCCTTCCCATATCCCTCACCTTCCCCTTTCACCTCCTCTTTCACCTCCTCTTCCATAATCCTGCAACTCCTCTTCGTTTCCCTACCCCTCCACTCCTCTTCCCCTCTTCACCTCCCCTTCTCCTTTCCCCTCCCTTTCCCTATTCCCTCCATACCACTTCCATCTCCCCTTCCCCGTTCCTTTCCCCCCTCCCTTCTTCCCCTTCCCCTCTCCTCCTTCCCCTTCCCTTCTGCTCCCCTTCCCTTTCCCTTACCCATTCCTTTCCCTCTCTTCCTCTCCTCCCTAATGAAATTGATTTAGTCTAGTTTATTATGACCTTCATAACGTATACGATAGTTCATATCGTAAGATTATAGCAGCGCAACCAATTTAAACGATATGCGTGAGCGTAACAGAAATGTTCACTTCGTGACTTAATGATTTAATGACCGCGTTTATTAAAGACCTACTAATAAGTTCCGTATGTCATTTTTTTAAAGAAATGCTATCCTTATCCATATTAGCATATTAGTTTACTGCGCTCAGGTAATTATGTCTCATATATTGTCTTTATTATCCATGCCCCGTTTGCAATTTTTTCGCGTAGCCTATAGCCTACTTTTATTTAAGACTGGAAACAGTAGGCCGTATACTTAGTAAATCCCATCCTGATTTCTGCCCGATTCTCCGTATCTTTCTCAGCGCTCCAATATGAAACAACACACCATCCGCCGTATACGGTATACCGGAGGGTCTCCGTAACCTTTTGATCTAAACGTGGAACTCTGACCACGTCTGCCTCACCGATTTTGCTTTTGACTGGGTGCCTATGAATGAATTGGTTCTAACTATAATTATTAAACTGATGTCATTGACTGTGGTAGGCTTAGGCTACTTTCAGTAAATCCTGAAATTACTATAATAACTGCTTTCGTTATGTAGGCCCTACTCAATCTGAGACGCATGCGTTTGCAACTCTCTGCAAACAACATTAATCTTACTTTTAATCTACAACTCGAAATATCTCAATTACTTTGTGAAAGCTAAGTGCGGGGCACCAGCTTATTCACGAGGGCTACAGTAAACCAAGCGGATGCAGTGGCGTAACGAGGGGCAGAGGGCGGCCGCCCCCGGGCGCAGGACAGGGGGGCGCAAAATTAGGCTTTAGAACAATTTTGTTTAAAGAAATCAGGCAAGAATAGCTAGAAAATAAAGTAACTATTATGCACGAGTCTGCATGGCAGGGGCGTGGGCGCTAGGGGGGGGCGCAAAATGAGGCTTCTGACAATGTAACCATTTGTTCATGAAAAAGACGGAAAAGCAAAAAAAAAAAAAGTCATCAGAATTTTTGCGGGATTAAGAAAATATTTTCAGGAAATTCTCGCCCCCGGGCGCACGAACCCCTAGTTACGCCACTGAGCGGATGTCTTTTGAGCTGGACATTACTTAGGTTTCTTCTACTGGGATTTCTACTAGTCAAGCGTATAGATCTTTCTGGCAAACCGGATTATATCCATTCAATCAATTCATCTAAATCCTCTTTTCTAATTTTCAGCCAAGCATACTCCTACAGTGGGCCAGTCATCAAGCTTTAGGTCTACTTCTTCAGCGCTCGTGAATAAGCTGTTGTTTTGCGCTTAGCTTTAGAGTGGCGCTTTAGAAATTTGGAGATTACGATTACGATTACGATTACGATTACTTAGTAATCGCAATCGTGTTTTCTGTTCATTTTCTATGTCTTCAGTCGACAGGATTTGCTCCTTCGAATGCGCTTATAACCATCAGAGTCATCGAGTTTTGTCATGCATGGCGTATTTAGGGGTGGTTTTACGGGTTCAACCCCCCCCAAATAAGTTTCCGAAAACTTTTTTACATTCTTTTACATGCAAAACACACACAAAACTGAACTTTTGCGACCATTTCCAATGGAACCCCCGAAATCTTATAACCCCTCCGAATTGTTTTTCTGGCTACGCCCATGAGTTTTGTAGATTGTCTTTGAATGCGTGTCGTATACGTATAGTCGGTCCTTGCATCTGTAGGATTGCGGGTTCGAGTACCTTGCATCCGCGTAGGGACCCTGGGCAAGTCCTTCACTCGCAATTGCTCATGCATGCGCTTCGACGTGAAACTCCGATTCAGTGTCCCGATTCAGTGTCCTTTAGTCGGGTGCGCCTCTGTAGAAACCTTGAAGTAGAAATCTTGAAGGGGCGCTACAACAAGTGTTATATATATATATATATATATATATATACGACATATATGCTGCGATAGCAGTCCGACTAACCGGTTATTTTCAGCAGTATATAGGCCTATATATATATATATGGCTTCTCTCTTCCGGACAAGGTCTTCGGAATTTCATTTCTAGAGTCTTATACAAAACATATTCTGATGACCCTCCAATTACAAAACTAAATAAACTAAATTAAATGATACCCATTATAGGATAAGGTGACATACAAATGAACACACATATATAAATCTACAACTAGCTATATAGTTAAATGTTACAAGCTGCGTTCTGTCAGTCTGGTGTTCAGAATAAACGAAAATTGATTGATTGATTGATTGATTGGAGCGTTTAATTACCTCGTAGATGTAGCAACTCCGACATTCCATCCAGTAGCTTAGTTGACCGAGGGCCTGGATCTGGACCTCCCTGTGGCCAAGACCGTCCCTCACTCTTGGGGTTTTCGTGTAGATGCGATGAGATGTTTATATCTTTATACAGGTAATCTCTAATTTGATTAAATTAATCAAACTGTCTTCTCCGGTGGATTCTGATATTTTATATCGATTTGACTCGAAGGTCCATCGACTATAATAGCGGAGTCATTTTGGCGTTTCTATAAATTTTATATATTTTACTTGTGCTATTATGAAAGAGCCGGTGGAATCAGCACAATGCTTTCAACTCTGAAATCAATCCAAGATGAGGAAGAATGCACAAACATCTCGACGACGCCGAGTTCTCCAATCTTGATGACCGCAAGAAATAACCTCAGCGTGACCCCAGAGCGTGACCTTTCAACGATCCGAAGTGACCTCGGATCCTCTGGCGCCGTTCACGCCCTCTTGACTTCGGTGACCTTCAAGCAGATCCAAGTCGTCTGCTTCTCCATCATCTTCATCCTCGGAATCACCGGGAACGGACTTCTGCTCGGTCTGAACGCCTATCGTCGGTCGAAGAAGCAGGCTGTGACGCAGATCTTCATGTGTGCTCTGTCCCTCTCGGACATCGGGCATTTACTTGGTGACACCTGGGTCAAGGCTCTGATGGCGTCCAGCAACACTGGCTGGATCCTCGGTTCGTTCATGTGTAAGCTGAACTCCTTCTGGAAGATGTACTCGGCTGATAGCTCCGTTCTTACGCTGGCCGTCATCAGCCTAGACAGGTACAGAAATTCATCCACTCAGTCATTCAATCACTCAGTCATTCATTCACTCACCCAGTTATTCATTCACTCAGTCCATTCACTAAGTCATACAAACACATTCACTCAGTCATTCGTT